>JAHZNP010001509.1:0-18887 GCA_020615345.1 Triops cancriformis
GCGCACGCTCGTTGTAGCAGCGCCACCTAGAGTTAAAAGCCGGTACTTTATGTCAAAATCTAGCAGGGCTTTAGCATTCGTTTTATGAATAATAATTGTCACCGTTTTCGAAATTTCAATGTAAATGGGCCTTAAGTAGGTTGGTTCCACCGTGGCCTTAGTATCGTAATGCTGCTGTACGAAACGGATTACCTTCGCTAAACTAACCTGGCCCTTCCATTGACTTTCGCAAATTCTCCTTACACGCGTCATGGTCAAAGAAGAGTACATTTTCTTTAAAGAAGATAATAAGATTATGATTAATTAGGTTTCTTTTGGTTTCCTTAAATTATTTAGTTAAAAATAGGTTCAGTGAGGGATCTGAGGGTCACGGCCGAACTACCGCTAAAAATGTATGGAAATAGCAATTATAGGTAAACATAAATTTATAGTAAGGTAAAATAGAAGTTTTAAAATCTTATTGAGACTTAAATATAACTCAAAGAAAAATGAGAAGCAAAAATTTTTTTAATAAAATGTGAAATTTTTCTTAAAACTAGATCACTTTTCTAGCAGACGGAAACAATTCAAAAGAGCGCGAGCGCGAGCGTGAGCGCAAATTTGAAAAACGAGCTATTTTTAGCTCTGTGTATACCGGGGCCTTAACACTTTTAGTTAGGTTACATCGTCGAACAGATTCATTCTTCGCCAAAGCCATAAAACTGGTTCCTCTTTTTTAAGGCCCCGGTATACGCAACTTCCAGGATTTTCTCCGCTAAGAGATGGCGTCTTTGTTTTCTCCTTGGAGAATACGGCAGTTAGATTGACAATCAGCAGAGGGCGAACTAGTCTGACACAAACACTTACTAAAAGGGAACGCCTACCGAATTTTCATGTCAGAAATTACAAGTACACTTTATTTCAGAAACAACAAAAACAATGTACGAGTATCATCTAGTGACTTGCGGGTGATACTATCTCGTTCTGTATATTTGTATTGCAATTCAATCTGTGTTTTATCGAATTGCACTTATTGTAATTTTTTTATAAATTCCCCTTTAATACGTCAAGTTGCCTTATTTCTTTCAGTGTTTCAATTATAATTGTTCTACTCCGTTGCTTGATTTTAGGAACGCTACGTATAATAGTTAAGAAATTCTAAAAGAAACGTTTGTTTTTCTAAGTAGAAGAATTCCACATCTCGTACAGGATACTATAAGTATTACATTGTGTTCACCCATTTCTTTTCTTGCATCTTTCTGTTGGAAAACTTACAACATGTAACGTACCTGAATCGAACGTAATCTAAACTAAATGAACGTGAAATAATGCAAGAAGCGACAGGTAGCGTGACTAAAAGATACCCAACTACTGAATAATAATGTAATGTAAACTAACTACTTACGTGAACAATGAATTGTGTGCATGAAATATACATTTCGCGTTATGAAATTGTCAGTGATTTTATTTATTAAATATACATACTGTAGAGTGCTAAGAAATGGAATATAACTGGGAATAAAAATAAACTGTCAGTAACAATTTGGTTTGTCTCTTCGTTTATATGGTTTTACTCCAACTTATTGACATAGTTAACACAGGTGGTCCGGGACTAACGTGCCTAAGCAATGGTATAGTTTTTATGGTCTGCTCGCACGTTAATTGTTCGGCATAACAGTATAGCATGACATATTTAAAACGATATATAATCGAAATAGTTCATTTGGCATAATTTAAAAGCTGTTTTATCAGACAACCGCTCTTTCCCTTATAGCGACGCAAGGTTGTAATGACAAAAACATGACCTCTACGAACTTAGTATTGGTGCCTTGCGCAAAGGACTTTTTCTTTCTCTTGTCACCCAAGGTCAATCCTAATACCCATCGACTAGGTCACCAATACAGGTCGTAAATGGGATTACGTGTACATGCAAACCTTGACTATTATTTCCTCCCCACGAGGCAATAAACAAATGAGGTAAACTATAATACGGGGATAGTCTTCAGAAGATTCATAGGTATCTAATCAACCACAACATACTGCGCAAACTAGTTATCGCTTTTAGATTCCATGTAATTTCTGTGCGTGATTTTATTCTTTTTGTAAGGAAATGGGCAATAAGAAAAAGTATGTTAAGTTAAAGTTAAAACAAAAGAAATGCCCGTTAGCTTATACTCGTCTTAAATTGAAAGCCACTGAACAGATTATAGCATCTGAAAATTAGCAGCAAAACAAGGTTAGTAAATTGTCACTACTAGTAGTAATAGTATAACTGATAAAATTCTTAGGCTCACTCAGACTCGAGCGACCAGACCGATCAAAGTTTCGTAGCCGGGAAACGAAGCAACGGTACTACACGGTTCGTGTCTGACAAAATCCCTTCAACGAGCAATGTCACGGATGTGTCATATGGAAGTTTTCATCCGAGTCTGTGGTTCACAGGGATCACAAATGACCAGGCAGAGACTGAAAAAGTTCAGTTACGTACGGAACTAGCTGCGTTCAGTCAACCCGAGCTATTGGCCTGGGTGAAAGGCAGAAGGATCGTCGACTTAGCTCACGTCGTTCAGCGTACTGCAGAAATATTCCTGACACACGGGGAATCCTGCAAGGGTAGACTAGTCTTTAGGAAAGAATTGCGAAAAGGCTTTTTTTTACCAGATTATTTATGCAATGCGAAATATTCCAAACACAGGGATGTATAGATTCTGAGAGGGGCTATAGAGAACCAACTGCCAGAAAGAAAAGAAAGTCTCTGTACGACGGCGAAGATGACCTGATTTTGCCACCTAGCAAGAAATTTTTGTCTATTAACGCTTTAATGACATGGAGAACAAAAGCTGTGGGAGCCGGACATCACGTTTTAGAGGAACTTTTTTCAGTCGTTAGTATACCCTGTGTAAGTAAAAAATCATTCGGTCACCAAGCGGAATGCGTGGGCAAAATTTGGCAAGAAGAAGTGGAAAAACTGACGAGCGAAGCGATAAAAGAAGAAATTGAATGTGCTATAGCTGCGGGTAGCGTGGATGAAGAAGGATATCCACTGATAACCGTTATCGGGGACGGTGGGTGGGCCCAACGAAGCCACGGAACACGATATACAGCGAAATCGGGCGTGGGCGTCATAATTGGTGCACATACCAATAAGATTCTGTATATTGACACCCCTAACAAATTTTGCTATATCTGCTCAAAAGCAAAACGGCAGCAGGAAACGCCCACTCCACATGAATGTTTCAAGAGTTGGGAAGGTCCCTCGACTGGCATGGAAGCCGACGTTCTAAGCAAAGGCATAAGCAAGATCGAGAAAACGCACAAGGTGCGAGTTTCACATTTCATTGGAGACGGGGACTCATCGACTTTTAACAAAATTCTTGAGACTACACCAAGAAGCCAAAAACTCCCCAAAAAAATCGAATGCGCGAATCACGTAATTCGAAATTACACTAAGAAACTTTACCTGACACAAGGAAAATGTCTCAAGTACAGAAGGGTACTCGTCAAGTCCCTTATTTTGAAACTAACTCGTGCTGCGCGAGGTGCAATAAAGAGAAACGCACGAGAAAAGGATACTGCCTTTGCAAGGCGTTGGACAATGGTCCAAAGCATTACCTACTCGGGGACCACAGATGTTGTGAAAAACCATTGCCTGGGAAGAAGGGGTGTAAGTTTGCTGGCCAAAAAAAAATCAGCAAAGTTGATCCAAACCTATACCGCGACATTTGTGCTGCGCTAGACTACGTAAAAAAGAAGAGTCACAGTTTGTTAGACGAAGTAACCACAAACGCCGCGGAGAGGTTTATGTCTTCCGTTGCCAAAATTGTTGGCGGAAAACAAATACTTCGTTCACAGAGAGGCGCTTACACGCACCGCTGTTACGGTGCTGTGTTGAGTTACTTGCTCGGAAGAGGATTTCATGTTCCCCTTTTAAGGAAATACAATGTAACTTCCCCTATCCTCGAAAAATTCAAATCAAGACACCTTAAAAGTACCCGAGAAGCGAGAGAGCGTTATGCAAACTCTGTTTACGCCAGACAAAACACAGAGGTTCCAGCTGAAGCTTTACAAAATGGAGAGTCGTATGGCGGTTTGGACCTTGATTACGGAAACACTGATTTAGACCCAGAATCACTTAAAAGAGAGGGAGATCGAATACGTCAGCTGCTACAGCTTACAACAGAACAAATTAAGACACTTGAAGAAAAGACACGTGGACAGGCAATTTGTGACGAGTGGAGAGAAGGTAGAAAGAACCGTATCACTGCTTCTTTGTTTAGAAAAGTTTGCAAATTGCGGGAATCTACTCCGCGAAAAAACGTTCTCAAAGAAATTGTGTTGCCCTCCAGCTGGTCAACGGAAGCTACGCATTACGGGAAGTCCAACGAAGAGAAAGCGAGGAATGCGTATGAACAACTGAAAAAGGTTATTGTAACACCTTCCGGGCTGTGGGTTCACCCTGAGTATGGATATCTTGGAGCGTCTCCTGACGGTCTTGTGGGAAATGATGGCCTGATTGAAATTAAATGTCCAAAAGTAGACGAGAACGCGGAAAATCTATACGACATGATTGTCGCCAAGTCACCAAATATTGGACTTACGCCTTCTAAATACCGCCAGTTCTGTTTGAAGAAAAACCATCATTATTACTACCAAATTCAGGGACAACTGGAAGTTACAGACAGGCAGTGGTGTGACTTTGTCGTTTGGTGCCCAAATGACATTCATGTCGAGAGGATAAAACGGGACAAAGACTTCTGGACTAAACAAAAATTTCCAAAACTAAAACGGTTTTTCGACGACAGTCTTTTACCCGAACTTGCAGACTCGAGGTTAGCAAGGAACGAAAACCCTCGTGAGCCACAGTATGTTACAGACGCCATGGTACAAAAGAAAAAAAGTAGCACTGTTGGCAAGAAAACAAGAAAAGAAAACACCGAAGAGGAAGACGAAGAAAACAATTTTTAAAACTATGCCGGTCACTTTCGTTACTGCCCATTCGTCGTATTTTGCGTTTACAAGGAGTGCTTTCGAAAAAGAAAAAAATCACGAAGTGTAGTTCCCTCTGTAGCCGAAATTTATTCTCCAGGTACGTTTATTTCTATCTTGTAAAAAATTACAGCTTTTCAAAATATTTATTTTAATTTTCTTCTCTGAACAGTTAAATGTTGCTTTTACTTGTCAACGCTGCCTTGAAGGATTGAAGCAAATGCTACAACTCTGGTTTAAACCAAGAAAGTCTAGAACACGTGCTGCCAAAATGTGTACTCAATGCAATTCTCCCTACGCCCTTGTACTGTAGAACCGTTTGACATTTATACAGAAAAAATATTATCACATTTGAAACACGAATGCATAAACTTACTTTTGAAAATACACTCGAAAGTGTAACTATTTTCTACGCATTCCGTTTTAACTGGATTAAGAAAAATAAAAATGTGAGGCGAGAAGGAAATAAAAGAACGAGGTGCACTTGGAAACTAAACATAAAATACTTTTCGGTATTTAGACCATAACCCTTTCCCCACACGTAACAACTTCACAAACGTAACCCAACAGGGAAACCGATAAAAAAACGCAAAAGATAGTGAAGATAATTTAATTTCAATTGCCTGGTGCTAGATTTTTGGGGGGTGAGGGGTGTTGAACTTTCTTCGGTTCCTATCTGCAGTTTTCCTTCAAATTTCATTTTACCCTACCTTGCCGACTATATAGGGCACATTTCAGGGGGGGGGGGGAGATAAACATCTTTACCCACCCTGTGTACGGCCAACGGCCTTGTCTTGTTCTCAAGTCACATAGACTTGTTGATAATTTTTGTTATATTTTTTACCATCTGAAATTGGCTCTGATACAAGGAAGTTAAGGAGAACAAGCAAAGCAACAATTTTTAATTTTTTTTATTAAAATACTTTATTAGTAATGCGTCTCTTTCTTTCGGAGTAGAGTGTTCAACCACAATTACTTAGTGAAACGAAGGGCAAAATTCTTGGGGGTCATCTTCGACAAAAGACTCAAATTTGAAGACCACATCAAATATCTACGACAGAAAGGCATGAAAGCAGTCGGTATTTTAAGTAGGCTGACAGGCACAATCTGGGGAGCCAGCACGAATGTTTTACTCACCATCTAAAAAAATCTTATTAGGTCCAAACTAGAATATGCCTGCCTCATATATAAGAATGTTAACTTAAGAAAGCTACAACCTTTGGAAACAATACAAAACAGAGCTCTAAGAATTATTTTGGGAGCAACAAAAACTACGCCTATTGGGGTACTGCTATGTTCGGCAAGTATGTTGCCTTTAAGGTATAGAAGAGCAATACTGGCGCAAGATTACATTAACAGAATGACCGAATGTCATAGGAAGACCTGTTAGTAAAGGAGATCTCGAAGAACAAATCGATATTATGGGAAGACTATAAAGAACTAAAAGAGAAGTTTTTGCTGCCAGACATAACACAAAGAAATTTTTTTGAAAACTTGATGGCCCCCTGGGAATTCACGGGAAAATATATCTCTACGTACATCGACGGAATAACCGCAAAGAAGAACCCCCAGATAGCAGTGCAATTAGTTTAAGCATTTTTAGAAAACAGTGATTTTAAGAAAATATTCACAGACGGATCCAAAGATGAACAAGGAAACACAGGAGGTGGAGTATACATAAAAGAAACGGGGGTGTCAACAGAATTTTGCATGCTCCAAGGATCCTCCATACTGTCAGCTGAACTTACAGCAATTAAAACAGCGATAGATCTGGTAGCTACAAACACCCCCGACAAATTTGTCATTCTAACAGATACAAAGGCGGCGCTGTCCATACTAAAAAGCTGGGGTTGCAGAACTCATTTTGAACTCAGCCAACAAATTCAGGAGAAAATAAGAGCGTTAAGAGTAGAAGGTTATAAAATCAGCTTACAGTGGATTCCCGCACACATGGGCATCCCTGGTAATGAAGCAACGGATCAAACAGCAAAGAAAGGAAGAACCTCCGGCAGTGAACGAACAAATGGGCTGACAAGACACGAACAAAAATCAATCATCAAGCAAAACATCGAAAGAGAATTTTTGAACGAAATCAAGCAGACTACATCGCAGAATATAGTACTAAAAACAGGAAACCTAGGATCCAACAAATGGAGGACCATTAAAAACAGAACAGAAGCCGTTGCTGTTTTAAGACTCAGATGCGGCCATGGATCGTGGATGCACAGATTCAATCTACAAGACAGCCCGATGTGCCGAAACTGCGGGGAGGGAGATGAAACCGTGATACATCTCATTATGGAATGCCCGTCCCTGAGAGCTGGGAGCAGTGTTTTATTCAGCAAACTGCGAAGCAAAAATATAACAGTAGACTTCGAAGAAATCCTAGGCTTCGGAAAGAGATCAGTACAGGAGCAATTTTTTTATACAACACAACCTCATCAAGTTTATCACTTAAACGAAGATTGTAGATTTTATCTGATAACGTGAAAAAAAGGAAAGCCGAAGGCGATAATGTGGTGCGATAGCGACACGGTTCGCCTTAAAAATAAATTAAACTAAACTAAACTTAGTGAAACGAAAGTGGAACGTCTTAGCCGCTTACACTTACAAACATAATGGAGAAATGCTCTGTTTTAGTATACGCAGTTTCGCTTTTTGAAAAATAAAAACCGTATGTAGACATAATATTAATAAAATATGCGTAAGAAACAAAAATAACAGCAATTTTCGGTTATACACATCAAATATCTAGTTTCCCATTGAAACCTAACCAAACATAACCTTACGTAACCTAACATTCATACCTAGAAAATATACCTAGAATTAACCTAACATAGCTTAACATAACATAAACTAATCTAACTAGACGGTGCGCTCCTATCAAAGCCATAGAGAAACAAATTAACAAGTTAGGCCACTTAATTTAATGTAAATAGGTAAGGTTAGCCAGTTAGATTATGCCATAGATTATAGAGTAATGTTTGTTAATGATTTTGGTATAGTTTTTGGTCATTGAAAGTAATTCTGAAACAAGAAAATCAATTGGGAGGTCTTTATTG
The DNA here is from genome assembly GCA_020615345.1 of Triops cancriformis. Taxonomy (NCBI): domain Eukaryota; kingdom Metazoa; phylum Arthropoda; class Branchiopoda; order Notostraca; family Triopsidae; genus Triops; species Triops cancriformis. Next base: position 8,028 of record JAHZNP010001509.1, read on the forward strand.
GAAAAATACCAAAGGAACAGTCAAATTACGGTTGTTCTACAATATTTAAATTCAAAAAAAAGAATATTCTTCATCCACTGGTAAACTACTTTCATATCTAAACTCACTTGAGAAAGATTGAAAGAACTTTGCTCGAACGTAAAGTAAACTACAATGGCCGAGTATAAGACCAAAATGAACTGAAATAATATTTCAAACAAGTCACGATTTCAGCTGGACGTACGCGCTTTTCTGAATTAGTCCAGGTTTAATGATTTACTGTAGCATATTTTATTAAATTAAACAAGTAAAGTGTTAGGTAAATATTTTTACTGTAGCATCGCACACATAAAAAAGGTGTATCTAGTTTAGAGAATATGAGAACGGCACAGGCGGTGCTACTGAAAGCCAAGAAAAAAAACATGCTTTGTTATTGTTTATGAAATTAGCCCCACCCATAGGCGGTGTCATGGGGTCCGTAAACGCTTGGTCTTGAAGAAACGCGATTCTAGGGGAAAATATTTTTTATTCCGAGGCGTGCCGTAGGCAACATAAACAATCCCTGTTTTCGAGGTTCTTTCTGTTCACAATACAGTAGGGGTAAAGGGCAGAAAATAAAACCAGAAATTTCCGACACTTTCCTTCATTCCTTTTACCCGCTTTTCTCTTGCACCGACTGCAGGATTTCTTAATCCACCGCAAGCCATAGTGGCACCACTTTATGGAGAGCTAGATTCTGAAATTTCGGTGGATGATTTCTCAAAAACTATTCGACCAATTTAATTCGAACCTTCATTAAAAAATACAGAAAAATAAACGCTGGGCTTGTGTATTGGCCCGATTCTTAATTCCCTCATTATTTCATGATGTTTCAAATTTGTCTCAAATTTTAAAATTTAACTGAACTACATGTTAAAAATATTTTAGACGTAAGCCCTGCGTATTAATCAAGTAAACTTTACTGTTGGCGTTGATTTGAAATAAAATGAATTGTTTTTTAGTAAGCATCTACCGAAATTCACCATGTTATTCGCCCATAAGGGGTTTGTGTATACCGGGGCCTTAAGGCCACGGTTTACCCTTAGCGCTTATGACCGAATAGCATGGGGTGCTTGCGTGGACTATTTCGCGAGTATGGTTTAAAAATTTTAAAAATTCATTGACAGTAAAGTTATGTAAGTTGAGTAGAGTGTTGTAAAGCTTGGGATTTGTTCTTTGTCAATTAGTAATTTATTTGGCTTTAACTAAAGTTTTGAACTTTTTATCTATAAGTAAAATTGAAAATTTCTGAGTTTTACCACACGATGTCTTTTTTTCTAAGATTTTTGACGTAAAAATGGTGCAAATCCGAGCAACCAATTTTAAATTATAGGGCACGCAGTTTTTGCAAATATTCTGAATTTCAGTAGAGAAATTGTGCTGCCATCACTTTATGGTGTGGCCAACCTAAGAAGGTCGTTGTCAATTCAGGGAAAGGGCAAAAAGCGAGTGTTCTTTGTTTTTTCCACAGGGACTTTGCTTGAGCCATGCCTAACGCATGAAAGGAATACATTTTCTCGCCAGCTAATATTTTATACAACGACCCCAAAGCTTTTTTAGTGCTTTAGCGAGTGGCCACGCCTAAGAGGCTGGCTTTGCTGTCAAACAATAAAAAAGCTGTAGTGTCAAACAACAAACGTGTCGTTTGTTTTATTTTATCCTGATTAGTTAGCATCTCAGAGTAACAAGAGAGAGGGTTCCTTTACGAAAGGTTGTGTAGTTTTTGGAGCGAAAAGGCCGTCCCAATTGAAGGAGCCGTACCAATTGAAAAGGCCGTACCAATTGAAGAAGGCCGTCCCTATTGAAGAATACTCATCAGATGGCCTGGTGTCCTGGCTATCAAATGAGGTATTGTACGCTTGAAGAACACTAAAAATAAGACCAAACAACCATGAAAACTGGAGGCACCTCCGACTGTTTGAAACGAGATACCGGGGATACAAGTTGAACTTGGGTGTAGTGCGATTTAACCGTGTGTTTTGCCATACGAAAACTAGTCGATTTCACTTTTTAAAAATATACACATTAAACTTAAAATATCTAAACAAAAACTTACAGTTATACTCCCTCTTAATATAGGAATCATCCTAGCTCCAGTTAGTGCAAGGAAACGCACGATTTTGTCAAAATGATTATTGACAACAAAAAAGGGCAACATTTTAGGTGCGCGGCTTAACTCGAGCTGTCAGCTGTGAGCTGCATGCGTGTGCGCAGCGTTGCCAACAGCATGTTTTCTCTGTAGTAAAAATGGCTCTGTTCGAAGCGTACTAAAGCATCACTTTGGAGTGTAAATTCTCGTACAAAATCAGGACATCGATTTTAAACAAACCTTTGGAGGGGTGATTTCCTAACTTTTCAGCTACATAAAAGTAATTTTTACTTTATTTTTAGATACATATTATGAGTGGTACAACGAAATGAACAGGACCCCTTTCTCAGAAGTAGTGCCTAAAATTTAGTTTTTATTTATTTTTTCAAAAACGGTTTAACATTTTTCGGCAAAAATTTCCCCATGTGAGCTTCGTCGTATTCACTAATTGTGCAATTTTTTTCAGAAACAAAACTTTCGTAGTTCATTAGTAATGATTTTTGTACGGTTTGTCCTACGTATGAACTGTCCCATCCCTCCTCTATTCTAGCGGCCAGCTTTATTCAAAGTTCAAAAAAGCCTCTTCAAGTTTGAGGCGGTCAGCATTAACATCTGACTCAGCTTCAGTTTCCCTTTAGTATCGCAGCGGTCAGACAGGCAATTCCGACTCAGCTACGAATTCTTTTCTCAATTTTGTAAGAAGCCAGGGAGTCAACGTCTGACTCAGGCTCCATTTCTCCGGCTTGCTTACTTCTACACCGTTTTCCTCCTGCTTTGGCAGAGTCTGTTCTCTTTTTCTCGTTGATTGCCTCTAGCACAAAAGGAGGTTCACGTGGAGCAAGATTTCGCGCTAACCGTGAGTCGGCTAACTCGGGAAGCAAGCTGAACTAAAAAAAAATCTTTAAGTTTCGGGAGCATCTTCGTTTGCCAGAAGTTCTGGTCCCTTAAAATTCGCTGAATATGAGTTTCACTGGGACTCCATACCAAGAAATCACACCATTGTCTCCCAGTTATTTCTAGCTGTCCTTGAATTTGGTAGAAAAAACTGTGGTTACTTTTTAGCCAGAGTTTGTTCCCTTTGACAAGTTCTAACCCTATGGAACTTGCTTTCTTCGAGCGAACTTATTCCTTTAATGAAACGTTCTCGGCTAATTTAGGACACTTAATCTCAAGCATACCTTCATCGCCAATGAGTCCATCAGGAGAAGCACCCAAAAATCCGAAGTCTGAATGTACCCATATACCCGAAGGCTAAACAAGAATTCCTTTTTGTTCTTCGTAAAATCGTCTGGCTGTTTCCTCTTTCGTTTTGCCGTACTCGGTTGCTTCAGTGAACCACCTGCTTGGAAGAACAATATCCCGTAAGACATTTTTCCGCAGTGTAGTTGCCTGAAGTTTGCAGACTCTAACGAAAATCGAAGCAGTGATCCTGTTTTTTCTCGCCTCTTTCCATTCATTGCATGCTGACTGTTTCCTTATTTTCTCCTCTAGGATACCTATTTCTTCTTGTGTAAGCTGTAATTGCTTACATATTCGTTCTGATTCCGTGCTTAGCGCAATCGGATCGAGATCGGAAAAGAGACCCGTTTCGAAACACTGCTTCCGAGACTACGCTAACCACCGCTCCGGTGTCTTACGGCTACTGCCTCTTTTCCACAGAACTTTTTCTTTAACAACGCTCGGACAGGAAATCCAAAGGATGGGGATCTGTACTACTCTGGCAACCCCTCCCCAATAAGCCGCCAGTTCTAGTTTTCCGATTCGAATTCGGAACCGTTCGATACCTGACGAAAGTTAACTCTGCTCAAGGAAGACCTGCCAGCTGTATTTCTTTGATTACTAGGAAGTCCATTTTCCCTAACCATAGAATCGCTTGGGCAATTGCGTGCAATATGCCCTGTTTTGCGACATTTGAAACAGACAGGGGCACCTTCGTGCGACCTAGTGCTAGGGGATAAGAACGGCCAACCTTACCTTGCATGCTCCGAAGGTCGCTCCTAAGTTGCCAGAATCCATCGGTCACTGCGGTCGTTAATTCGCCAATGAGCTTCCTCGGGTCCTCCGTTCCATCGTTGGCTCCACTCGTCACAGTGTGTCGGGGAATCGGGGCGATCCCAGTACAAGCATCAGCACCGACGTTTGTATAACGGCCATAATGGGCTTCAAACGACTCGTCAGCCATACCGACGCCAGCAATGGAAATACGTTTGTCAGCATTCCGGGTGACCGAGGACCACCACGCTTGCGATGCCCGTGCCCTTTCTTGACCGGCTTCGAGTTTCTTCGCTGCTTCCACGAAATCTTCTGCAGTTGCTATCTCACGTTGGGCAAGCACTTTTACCATACTGGGTCGTAGGCCGCGAAACAAGTGATCCGACTTCTGGGTGTCGGACATCTTCGGATCCACGTCGAAGCACAGCTTGAGGATTTCAATGCTGTAAGTGTTCACAGTCTCTTCTGGCCGCTGAACGCGCATTTGAAGTTCCGAGAGCTTCTTGTAAGCTTTTTCTTTCGGCACAAAAGCCTTCTTGAATAATGCTTCCATGTCTTCCCAGCCCGGTACGCTTCGGCCTCGGTTTCGGAATTCGTTACGAAACCACGTAGACGCCACCCCATCTAGACTGGCCCCGAAGAACCTGGCCTTATCGCCATCCATCCACTCGTTAAAACCCGTCGCTTCCTCGTTGTCGTACAGGAACTTGACGGCGTCGGAGTCGCTCTGGCCATCAAAGCGCGGAATAGGTACGGCTTTCCGCAACGGTCCCCGTGCCGCTCGGAACGTGGTCCCAGGTGATGAGGACGACCCTTCTTGTGCCATGTCGTCCCGTGAAGGAGGCCTCTTTGCACACAACGTATGTGTTGGCGGTGGGTTGACGCCACGAACCCTTAGGCTTTGTCGTAGGCTTCGGGAAACTTGTAGTCTTCCAAGATCAGTGCATGCACGCACGCGCGATCACTGTTTTCACTAAATCAAGGAGTACCCCGCATCTCTACCAAACGTCACGCCAAAAACTCGCACGCAGATGTAATTTAGCAAGGCGTGTATTTTAGGGATTCCTCGATTATAGTAGTATTAGGTGGTTTGCTCATGCAGCCTAGGGGCATGCCCATAAGAGAATATTTGGGATTCCCCCCCCCCCTGAGGTTTGAAGTTGTGAAGTAGGGAGTCCCAGGAAGAAGAGTTAGGCTCGAGTTTTTGCTAGTGCCGTACACGCTATGTAACCCCCATTTGTAGATCACTCGCTATAATCAGTAGTATTAAGTGGTTTGCTCACGCAGCCTAGGGGCATGCCCATTAGAGCATATTTGGGATTCCCCCCCCCTGAGGTTTGGCCCACTCCCTCCCCTGTTCCACTGAGGTTTAGCCCACGCCCCTCCCCTGTTCCACGGAGGTTTGGCCCACGCCCCTCCCCTGTTCCACTGAGGTTTCGCCCGCGTTGGGCCCTGCCCGCCCTTGGCCTCTAACGCAACACAAGATCATTGACTTTTCCCGTTTGAGGTTTACCCCACTCCCCTCCCCTTTTCCACGTAGGTTTTGCTCGCTCCTACCCTCCCTTTTTTCTGCAATCAAATTGCGATTTTTTCGCACAATATTTAACAATAAAACCAGTTTCGTTGTAACAATGTATTTGTCACCAATGCAATATTTCGCAATACAATTATTCAAATTCATATTTAGCACTTGATATATGGTAAAAAAAATATTGTAAAAAGAATCATTTTGAAACAAACAATAGACTATAACACAAGGTTCAAGACCAGCTGACACTTATCTGCATGCAGGGATCCATCCTGTCGTGATCCCTGCCACGTACGTGGTCATGTGTGGTCAGAGGCCCTGCGCGACCTTGGGTCTTGGGCGGGTGCTGAGACCATGCCTCCCGCGAACTTGAAGGGGCCTTGCCGGGATTGTGCGGATGCTGAGGTCGTGCTCCTGCCCTCCCCTTTGCAATGCGACGTTCAATGGCATCGTTCTCGATGTCCTCCATGCGAGATCTATTCCGACCTTGTTCTTTCTTACCTACAATATCATTTATCTTTTTTGAAATGAAAACAATTTTTTAGAATACATGTATTTTTTGCAATGATAAAAATACATTATTTGCACAAATTTCCGTCTTTTTGTGATTCTTTTGCACAATATTTAAAAATAAAACATGTTTCAGTGTAAACGTGTATTTGCCACCAATGCAATATTTTGCAATACAATTATAAAAATTCACATTTAGCACTTGATATATGGAAAAAATTTTAAAAAATCTTGTTAAAAGAAACATTTGAAACCAGCAGTAGACTATACTAACACAAGGTTCAAGAACAACTGACACTTCTCTGCATGCAAAACACCAATGCCTCATCGAAAGATGATCAGAAACGCACCGGACAAAACCTCCCAAACTAAATCTCATGACATAATGGGCGCGACTAGAACTAAACGCTGCAGACCCTCTTATTGAAGCGGAAAACATGAAAGCGATGGCAACTGGACAATGATAGACACTGACATATTTCTTGTGCAACTCTTAAACGTGTTTTATAGTTATTTTCAGTCATGTTTGCTGGTTGTAAGAGGTTTGTAGAAAATAAACAAGTTTTATCAGAAAAACAGTGTATTACAATTCAAGTGTTTCATACATTGGACGATACGTTTGACCAGTACATATATGGGTAAATGGTTTTTGATCATGTTTAAATAATTTTTCCACCCACTGATCCCGTCGGAGTAACTGACTGGTTTCTCTGGGAAAGAAAGGGTCAATTTGAAAATAAAGTTAAAATAATTTGTACGTCTTTCGCTAAGTTCGAAAGCTCGAACAGCGCTTACTTTAGTTATATAACCGTGAAGTGTCAATTTACGTAAATGGTGGGTTCCTTTGTGGTACAATCGAAATGCATTCAAGTGGGCTGACATAACAAATGGAAAGTTCCTTATGAATAATCCGATGTCAGACAAAAGTCTCACTGGCAACAACTCACCTGGGTTAAAGACTCTCCGGGAAAAACTTCCCGAAGCTCTTTTTAAGACTTGTGCTATTATGCAGGTGTCTGTGTAGTATTTAAACTCGACACCGTTGTCTTTTTAGACACAACTTTCCCCTCTATAATGATTAACATGACATCGACTATAGACAACAAGACTGGCGATTACGTTGGGAACGAAAATCCCCATTGGTACAAGCCCAAGAAAATTTGCGCTGTTGGTAATTGTGCTGTATTATTTTGTTAGACAATTCAGCTAAGTCTTTTTATTTATTCTGATGATAATGTAGATCGTTGGTTTGTCACACTTTCTTTTTATCCTGAACGTCGCTGGGTTATTAATATCCGTGTATTCACTAATAAAGGTATCATGACCAATTACGGGGCCACATTTGGTTTTCCTTTCCGATATTTGGACTCTGTTATTGAAGCTCTAAGCGTAATCTCGCATTATATCAAGAAAGAAGATAGAAGTCGAATACTGGAAAACGATAATGTGCTCATTGTTGAAGAAGTCAACGATGTGACATGTCTGGAAGACTACGAGGATGATGTTAAATTTTTCCAGCCTCATAATTCTTACGCGCCTAAGGGACAAGACGTAATGGACGTGACTAGGACTAAACGTAACAGACCCCCTTATTGAAGCGGAAAACGTGAAATCGATGGCTTTAGATGCAGCTACTGGACAATGATAGGATAGATACTGACATTTTCTCGTGCAGCTCTTAAAACATGTCTATAGTTATTTTCAGTAATGTTTGTTAATTGTAAGAGGTTTGGAGAAATAAACCAATTATATCGGAATAACAGCGTATTACAATTCATTCGTTTTGACAAAAGGGTTGACAAGTCTGGCCACTACATTGAAGGCGAAGGTTTCCACGTAACATAGAAATAATTTTTCCACCCGGTGATCTTACCGTAACAGCTGACAATTGTTTCTTTGTAAACGAGAAGGACGACGGATAGTTTGCGAAGAAAGACTCCGAGTTCGCTGAAAAGTCTCACAAAGACACCACCGACCATAATATCGCATTTTACGAGCTTGGATTATCAGCGGATGATTATGTTTAGGTACGGATCGCCCCATCGCACTAAATCAGCATGATAATACTGAATACTACACCCCAGGATGAATCAAAGCTAGAAGACTGTGAGGATTACACAATATGTTACCAATCAAAAGCATTACCCACATACAAACCAAATCAGATCGAATGAATATGACAAAAAAGGGCCAATAATGTATTTTTAAACCCGTACGAAACTCATAGTCGACGCAACCGCAGCTTTGGAATATCCACCTCGTCAGTACTGACTTGCAGCCAACACCTGGCTAACTTGCCTCCGACCCTACACCCACACCACGCAGCCCACTAACCTGATCAGCCACGGACGATTCCGCTCGATCCATACAGGAAGGACAACGCTTAGAAGGAATTCGAAAGCCGGAATCGAGCTACGGCAACGGGGAAACGTTGAGACCAATGGAGAGTCTCCTGTTACCGAAATAACACGTCTAGTGCGTTTGCAATAGTTTGCTACGACCATGGGATAAATCGAGGAAATGGCCTTTGCTTTAGTCGCAAGCCACCGAAACATCTCACCCGCAAATGTTCCCAAGCACTGGGAAACGAACAGCCCTGGTCAAGGAGTTATGCCCGACATTAATACGCAAAGACCCCATGTTAACCGTAAATTCCCACTCACCTCACCATATGCTCCCACGAAATATACTTTAGCGCAAAATGCGAGACATTTAACTTAACACTGACCGAGCAAACGAGCCTATATCCACGTACAGAGCACACACTTTACACGAACAGAACTATCTTACACAAATAAGCTCGGGAAGAACACACATAGAAGCCGGTTTTGATAACAGCCGGTGCACATTATATCAGCACAAATTTTCACCGGTCTGCAATGGGAATATCTCAGTAGGAATATCTCAACATGTTTCGCTCAAAACTTTGGATGATCGGCTAGAAGATGTGACAAGTGTGAGAAGTAGCCTCCGTTACAGATTTCGGAGGCTATTTTGAAGAATAAATTAAATTAAACCGGGTGAAAGGTAAAAAGCACAAGTATATGGTAAGGCTCAAGACAATACCATGAAGTGCTGAGCTGGAAGGAACCATTGAATGGAATACCAAGTTCCGAAAGTTTGGTCTGATGGATTGCTCATGCCAGCCGGCTTAATCATTGTGAGACAGAGTTATTGTATGGGCAGTGAAACTCCACTGATATTTTAAATTATCTTCTAGATTATTCGAATTGGTTGACATAGCTTATCTTCGTACAAGTGTAATAAAACACCGCCGACATTACGGATCTGTTTTTAAATCTCACACCGAAACACGTAGCTGAGACAGTAAACCAGATGAAAATGTAAAATAGTGCAGATAATAAATTATAAGATATAGGTTAGTTTTAAGAATACAAGGCAATGTCTCAATTTTGTTACTTTTTGCGTACATATAGTCGAATTGACAGTTGTTAGTTGTTGAAACTCTGATGGGAATGTAAGAGAAGATAATAATAAATATTAGTATCGGAGAAGGTTTCCTTCATGAGCCGATTTTTCTTTTTTGGCAAATGGCATCAAATTTTTTTCACACACATTACTTATGAGCTATAAAAAGCAAAAATATTTAAACTCCAATAATGAAATGAAGTAAAAGCAAGGACAAGATTTTTGATGATTTGCGTTTAGGATGACAGATTGAAAGAAATTATGAAGTGATCAAAAATTCAAACCTGATTTTTAGAGAAGTGATGATTAAGCTGTAAATTTACAGGACAGAGTGGAACTCTTGTTTTTTTATCAGAATTTACTCAGTCTTAGAGGTAACGTCGACTTCCAAAAGTAAGCTACGCTCCAAATCCTAGTCTGAGGCGTATTCACTGAGCCAGCCTGGGTGAAGAAAACGGGAAAAGAAGGCTCCATGTGTTAAGAAGTTACGGACATGTTTCGTACACTCAAACGTGTACTGCGAAAAATTATAACAACTAGTCAATCACCATGACATTCCCGAAAAAGTTCCCAAACACCCATACTTAACACTAGTAAAACCTTCTTCGTACAGTAGTGGGCAAAAAAAAGGGTGGGGACAGCGCGCTTAAATGGCACGTGCATGCCCAGGCAAGCGCCAAGCTCGTTCCGCGGGGTTATGCTCTTGCCGAACAGGCAAGGCATGCCGGGAAAAGAGAACTCGCGTTTCGCGAAATATTGGATACGTTTTTCAGCCTATGTAATTAATTTTTTTCGATCGACAATACGTAAAAATATATGTTTTAATGCGATAACCTTTGTTTTTCATTCTTTAAAGTAAATACATTATTTTGCGCTGAATATGTTTCGTTTAGAATTTGGCTTCGACATATAATGTATGAGGTAAAAAGACATTTTCTAAGTCATCTGAAGGTTTGCCGCATTTATTTAATAGAAATCTGTAATATGTCGACCAAGGGTTAGGATTGCGCTATAGAGTTTGCTAGGGTTGCCTGTTGAATTCTGCCCTACGTTTTGCTACGTAACTACCCCGTTCCTAGTTTTCTGTCTGTTTCTTACAGACGTTACTCGCAGGATCTTCCGTAAACTTTAGCTGTAATACAGTTGAACGTAAAAAGTTCGCTACTTCCGAAAACACATGTTTTCGCTTCAGTTCTTATATGAAGGGAATCTATGTAACAGAAAGTTTCAGTACTGAGCCAGGATCAGAACACAAACCACACAAATGTCTCCACAACTGAGCTTGGAAATAAAA
>JAHZNP010001510.1:0-18867 GCA_020615345.1 Triops cancriformis
TTTCACATGTTCTTTGGCCCTACTCACAAGGAGAGTAAACAAATTTGTCTATTAGTATCGTTTTAAATAAAAGAATTGACAAATGAGCTGTTGCCTAATCGATACTAACGACTAACGATATCAATTTGAAACTTGCTGGCCACTTGCATTCACCTAACAGCCAATCAGCGTTGGTACAGATTTTTAGATATTTGTACCCTATCAGCGTTGGTACAGCTCGTAAGGACTGCCTTTTCCATCTATTTTCTTGGGACAGGTCTATATAATGGCATGTCATCTCTGTATACTCTGTGGCTGAACATGTCCAGGCCTGTAATGCAGGGATCTCGCTTAGATGTTCTACACTGCAAGTTGTTGCAGTAGCCTAACACTGCACAGCAAGCGCTACTTTCATTATTGCATGGCTGTCCTATGTTGCAGCGTAGGCCCTATGTTATAAGAAAAGGAAATCACTTATTTTTTTATTGGTCTTCACCAGCGTAGGCCGAAGCCTATTGCTGGGTCGTAAATATTACAATCATTGTTTAATGAGATCTGAGAATAGGAATTGTACAAGGCACAAAACTTGCGTTTTGACCCTGAGGGGTGTGGAAGAAAATTTTTACATGGTGATAAGTAGGTCTTAGTGGAGTTCACTTACATGGTTATTCACTAGGACCACTACGTACAGATTTTAGTTGCTTCAACCATAAAGCTGGTGAGTGCAGGAAAAACTTTTTGGGTCTGTTACGATTATCTGTGAGTTGAAGTGGATTCGAGCTTGGCTTAACTGTCGGATGAAGTGTGCTCGTTCTTTGTTTAATCTACGACATTGAAATATCAAGTGTTGGAGATCCTGTTTTGTTTGGTCTTGACATGGACATCTGTCTGAATCGGACTTATGGATATGTTCGAGGTAGCTTTTGGTAGGGTAGTGCGTAGTTCTTAGTTGTATCATTTTGGAGATGATACTTCTGGGAAGAGGAACATGCATTATTCCATTACGGGAAGGTTCTGGTACTAAGCCACGAAGGGGGTTTGTATTACTATACCATCGATATTTCCATTGCTTTCTTCTCTGGTCATCAATCCATTTTTGAGCCATTTTCAATGAATCGGGAGGTGTCGTCCAGGATTCATCCAATGTTTGCCTTGCTCTTTCGATACTCGTTGTGTAACTCTTGTGTTTAGCAAGGTTCTCAGGGATGGGCCATTTCTCCCAAAACTTGGAGGCAAAATGCTTCAGAAATGAACTCTCGAGGTGTAAATCGAGTGGTGGCATCCCTGTTTCCACTTCCAAGGCTGTAGAAGGGGTCGACGGTACGGCGCCTGTGATTGTCAACTGGCCTTTTCTGAATATTTGGGCAAGGGGTCGTAGCGTGGAATTGGATATGTTGCACCATGCGGGGTATGCATACCGAATCTTCGAGAGTACTGTAGCTTCAAACAGGGTACGGAGTTGTTTGCAGGTGACTGATTTTGACCATCTCGCAAGTGTGGAAATTCTTCTAAGAATTGCGTTACATTCTGCCGCCAGGAAGTTTATGTGATGATCCCACTTTAGACGAGAGTCATAAATGACTCCCAGGTATCTCGCTGACTTTTTTGGGTAGATGGTGGTATTTTCCCATATCAGTGGTGTAAGTTCTTCACTCCGCTTCCTTGAAAAGTGGATCAACTCCGTTTTGTTACGGGCGAATTCCAATTTGAGTCGCTTGCCCCATTCCACAAGGGTATCTAGGTTGTTCGAGAGCAGTTTTACGTTTTTCTCACTTGAGGTGCCAGATATTACGAGGAGTATATCGTCGACAAATGCTTGTGGGTTTATTCTCTTTCGTTTTATAACGTCCAAGCCACTGTTGATGTAGGTGAGAAATAAAAGTTGGGACAGGGGAGATCCTTGAGGTACACCTTTTGGTGTTCGAAAAATATCACTTTGATCATTGACTGCTGTTATGAAGATTCTCCGGTCCATCAGGAAACTGCTAATCCACGTAATCAATTTGTGGGGTACTTTCTGCTTCCGGAGTTCTTCAAGGAGCAAATCGTGATCCACATTGTCGAAGGCGCCGGTTATGAATCACTTATTTGCATATATCTCGGGAATCGTTAATCACATGCAAGCCAAACATACTCTGTTGATTGCTACAAGTCAAAAACTAACTTCCTTAAAAATTTCAGAATTTTTGGACTTGTAATAAACCCTGTGGCGGTGCGCAAAAATTTTGATCGCCCTTGCATTTTGCGACTTAAATCGAGTTTTTAAAAAAATTCACCAAAAGTCAATGGCTTCTCGTAAAATCATAATTTTTTTACATGAACTCAGCTTAGTCCATTCATTAGTTCTGCAAAGTTCCATCTCTCCGAACTGAAAAACCTCAGAAATAAAAAATAAAACGTTCCGCCATAAGCCCGTGTTATAAGGCCGAAAAGCCATCCTCAAGTAACGTATAGTACCCGTTCGGGCACCTAAAGGAGAAAAACTTTAGGGCCCTACTGGTCCCTATAATCAAGTAACGTATAGTACCCGTGCGGGCGCCTAAAGGAGAAAACCTTACTGAGAGTATATATGAAATCAAAATGAACTAATTAAATCACGTCTTAAATAACCTTCAGTTATTACATCTTCAGAATAAGTGAATCAAAAACTCGGGCTCGTCCGGGATTTGAACCCGGGACCTCTCGCACCCTAAGCGAGAATCATACCCCTAGACCAACGAGCCAGTTGATTCTACATTGCGGTTTACTACCGGGTTGAAGTGTTTCAAGTGGTTGGGCGGTTGAACGTGTGAAAGAGAAAGTTCTGACTGACTGGCACGTTGAGGGCTCTTGTGACCGATAGACAAGCTGAATCGTCGAGATACTAGACTACCGTCAAATTTCCATTGTGCCAAAGACTTTTTCCCAGAATCACCAATCCGAGCAGACCCGGAGAAAATCAAGGATAGTAAAAATCAATTCAAAGCAAATTCAAAACAACTTTCTGAAACTTCAAATCATTCAAACCATTCTTGAAAGGTTAAATTTAAGTCAACTCCAATCAAATTATTCTGAATTTTTGGAGTTCAGATTCAGTTCAGTTCATTCATTCAGGCTTTTGCAAATCATGTTCAACTCAAAGGAACTGTATATAAAGTAAGAGAAACGAGTGATGTGACAGTTGCATTGCGGTTTAAGGTAAAAGAATACAAAAAGCTGGGCTCACAAGTATTTCAAGACCCAAACATGTTCTTTCTACGGGATATATGAAATTGTCCGCGTCGATTTCAAAATAAAAATTCGACGTATTTTGTAATTCAGTTAGTTTTGCTCTAAGTCTATTCTTACCTATTCGATCGTTTCTTAAGACAGTTCACTTTGGAAAAGAAATCACAAATGAACTTAAACTACTCCATTCAGATTCAACGAAAATGAATTAAATTCAAATAAAATTCATTCCTAGCTCCAAATCAAAGATTATCGTGAATCCAGAATTCTATGCCAGAACCATTGTATTGCCAGCTTTTCTTTACTGGCGATTGTAGTGTACAGTACAATACATTGTATGTTTTCGACAAAGGCAGATGGCTGGAAGACTTCGGGGCAACCAAATTGGGTATTGTGTGAACCTCTTCTTTAAACCACTTATTCTGGAGTGGAATCATTTCAAAAACTGATTCGGGCTCGTCCGGGATTTGAACCCGGGACCTCTCGCACCCTAAGCGAGAATCATACCCCTAGACCAACGAGCCATTGTTTTGCTATGATAATTAAAACAATTTATAATTATATTTCTGTAAATATTTGTCTTGGACAACTTTACGTCAACTTAGCCTATATGGGGAATCCATAATAAATCATTTGGCACCCTATTATTCTTTTCCCTAATAACACTACTTGTTGTACTTGGCGAAACCAAAGTTTGTCTCAGCCTCGCACATAATTGCAGAATCTAGCTCGAGATCGCTTGAAGGCTAAAGGGTTCAAAAGTAGGGCACTGCATTGTGGTTCTCTCATTGATACATTGAGCGCATCACTTTCGCTTTCTGGTATCAAGAGACGCGCACTGTTCAAAATATCGGCAGTCGAATGACACCACCGTACCGAAATTGATTATCGCCAGCCTAGGAACTCAGTTTTTTTTATTTAGTTATCTCTTCATTATGATCTGTACAGGATTGGACCCTGCGCCAGATGAACAAAATCTGGGTAACCGCTAATAGTACGGAGCAGAAATCCTGACCTCTCACTCCTTGTGAACATCGTAGAATTTATGCAAATATTGATTTGATATTGGGAAAATAAAGAAACTCGTCACTGCACTGGTACGAAAGAAAAAAAAAGAAACTCGTCGGAAAGTCTATGAACCTTTTCTTGCTGATTTAGGTCTTGTTTTCAAAAATGTTTCTAGTATGTAAGAAGATGCACTACATTTTCCGGAGCATTTTTATTTTATTTTATAGTTCTGCAACAATAACAGTGAAACGTGAACAACGTAAAGAATGGAGATGGAACTCGGCATTCAGTATGAAAACGCAGG
This sequence comes from Triops cancriformis, assembly GCA_020615345.1. NCBI lineage: Eukaryota > Metazoa > Arthropoda > Branchiopoda > Notostraca > Triopsidae > Triops > Triops cancriformis. The sequence goes on from JAHZNP010001510.1 coordinate 4,499, forward strand.
GTAATGACGGCTTGTGAGAAGGAGTAGTTTACCAGCCGCGGGAGACATGGGTGTATGTGTAGCTGGTGGGAGTAGCGTGTCCGTGAGCGTAGCCGTAGCGAGCCGGGGCGTAGACATACGAGGCGGGAGCTGGCAGGACTTGGACGGCGGGAGCGTAGACCGGATGGACCAGCGGTTCAGCCGGCAAAGCGTGGGCATACGGAGCGGCTATCACGGTGGGAGCGACAGCAGGCACAGCGGCAGCGTAAGCGTACGGTGCCCCGACGGTTGGGCTGTAGCCTCCGTAATGATAAGGATAAGGCGCGCGGTACAGGAGAGCTGCGGTGTCGTCAGCTTTCTGGTCTTCGGAAGGAAGACCGGCTGCGACAAACGCGACAGAAACAGCCAAAAGAGCGAAGAAAACCTAAATGAAATGTATTACAATTAAACGTATCTAATTTCTCTAAAGTATAACTTCATTCTCTTGCATTGTACGGGCTTACTTGGTACTTGGCCATTGTTGTGCGGATTGGAAGGCTTCTGTTGCCGTGAGAGCTGTGGGAGCGATTGCTGTCCTTACCGACATTTGGTTTGCGCTTTATAGGCCCACTCTATCCTTGGAAACTTGGTCTGTGAGAAGATGAAGGGCGTTGTCCATTGTTTTCACGCTTTATCAATCACCATTGAGCGCTCTCGAATCTAATTGAGTAAGTTGAGCCCTTGTTCCGGCCTTCTTTGCCTCGCCTTCGCCAGAAAAACTTGAGCCTTGGATAAACTGTTTGAGAATATTTCCGGATTCTTGTAGAGTGCGCGAGTGCATTAAATTTCCTTGCATCGACATGTCCTTGAACGACCCTGAATGGTAGTCGAAGTTGTATTACCTCGAAATTGGGTTAGAGTAACAACTTCCCTGTTTCAAGGGCAAGTGGACGTCAATGAACGTGTACGAGTGTGAATGAACGCATAATATAAGCTTAAGTTTTCAGTAGACTGGAAAACTGATCATAGCTACCAGAAATCTATCCCCTGTAAAGTTCACTTCTAGTTAATGAATCTGTCTAAGACGGATCATTTATTCCCTGATCCATGTGCTGGAGAAATAATAAGAATATCCTCCTGATCAACAGTAAGAGAAAAGTACCCTAAAGTGGAATAAAAACCTTTAAATTTATTCTACTAAGCACGTAGATCCCGTTGAGCTAGAATAATGCCACTGGAGACTTCACTTCAGTGCTAACCCAGGAGTGATCTAGATTTTTTCCAAAAAAATTCACTGCGCTATTCGCGAGGCGGTAACTTCCTCCAAAATCAAACTGTACGACACAATTCAAACCAAATTTGAGTTCACCAACAGCTTTGCGTTTGCACGGGGTTAGCAACGTGCCTAAAATTCTGCGCAAGTTACCTGGACTTTTTAAACTACCAGTTTGGAGGCGTAGCTCTTTCTATTTCTGTTATTTCTATAACTGTGCGCTGTAGTACAGATCCATTTTTTTACTGTATTGTTTGTCTTTTTCAAGAGCAGCGTAGGCTTTCGACAATAGCTGCGGTAATATCGCCAAAAATATGGACGAGGTCAATCCGAAAGCGCTCAAAATTCCAGTACTTTTCGAAATTATGGAAGCTAGTGTACGTAAATCAAGAAAAAGGCACCAGGAACTGCTAGATAAATGAACATTACTATTCGTTGCGTCTTTGGTCAGTAATTAGAGTAAAGACTTATCCTTGGAGAGCCACAAGCGCATCCGTAAACGAGGAAAATGCGACTTTTGATAAAGCCGACAATATCGCACGCAAGGAAATAGAAAAACATTATGTCGTGCTAACTTGCAAAGAACAAAACAAATGAAGCCTGATCTGTGTGTCCTTTTACGCGTTGCAAGAATTTTCGGTAGAATTTGCAAAAAAACTTTAAAGAACTAAACACTCGCGAGCATAGTCACATTTCTTTCTTAAAAGTAGACAATGGGTTTACGGGGACTTTTGAAGAATAAAGTTCAAGTTTGAACATCTGGTGGCGTTTGCTGTGAACTTGGCCATTGTTATGGAACAGCTGAAGTAGGGTTCGACACTTGAATGCAAAGGTAAGGAGAAGAATATCATTGCTAATAGCAAAAATTGAAGACATTTCGTTCCCAGATGAGGACTACGGACTTAATTTTTAAATAGTTGATATTTGAATAAGCGAAGTCTCCTCCGCATGGCAAACTCCGAAATGTATTCGGGACAATCACGCAATCGAAAAATACGTTATTTCAGTTTGCTGGGCCAGACGGAAAGACCTACAAATACAACTAAAGAACTCCGTTTCGTACAACGGCATTTCATCCCATATAGGTCCGACGTTGATAACGTTACTCAATGTACCACAATATGCGAGAGCCAGACACGGACAGGCACGAAACTTGAGAACCTGGCTTGGGCCCCGTGCACCGAATACAACGCCACGTTACAGGGAATTAACAAGTGGTGCTTTAACCAAATTGGAGTACACTGTAAAAAAAAATTGTATTTTTACAAGAATTTCCTTGTAACGCCTTTTTAACTTCAACTTGTTCTAGTAAAGAAAATTATTACGAAATTTGTAAAAAGTAATACGATCGTCTTTGTAAAATACGTTACTACTACCCTTATAAATTTACAACAATTCGTTGTAACCACGTTATAAGAACTTTCTGTTTTTTTTACGAATATGATTTGTACCTTCCACTACTCAAACTTTTCTTAAATTTTACAATTACTGCTGCAAAAAATTCTACTTCGATTAATGTAAATTTACATAATATTTTTGTAGCTCCACAAAGACAGAAAAAGATTTTACAAAACCTTGTAGTTATATTTCACACAAGATTTCGATGTAGATTAGCAATAGAACTCGTAATTTTACGAGAACTACTGCTTTTTTACGAGAAAATCAATTAGACAACGATATTCGACAACGATTTATTGATACAAAGCTCTTGTTTTCACACAAAGCATTAAATCACATACATTTACCTGCACTTTGAATGTGCCTGAAATATCAAAGGAGAACAAACACAACATAAAATTGATTTTTAGATTGGATGGGACTCAACTATAACAATACTAAAAGATACAAAATTGGGGTGTAGCCATCACACTGTTTTTTCTTTCCTTTTGAGTCCACTAGTGTTAGGGATGAGAACAAAAAACGAGGCTGCGATGACCTTGCAAACGAAAATCTTGGAACTTGGATCCAAATAGCTTGTTTTCACTCAAAACTTGTAATTCACAAACGAAATTTTACTTAACTGTCGACGGTTTGCAACACTGAATTTGCGTGCGTTAGGGGATACTAACTAGCTCGTTCTGATGTCAAGAAACGAGTAACAAGGTCTACCCGCTAACCACAGAGTATACAGAGGGAAAGTCCCTGTGTAAAAGACCGTTACAATTTATAAATTGCAAAGGAGGGTCTTCTCGTGGAGCGGGCAGCTGATTGGCTGTGAAGATGGAGCCAGCGGCTCTGTAAACAGTGATTCTACCAATTGAGGACTCTCCTTCGAGCTCACTCAAAATCCGCGCCTTTGAGAGGCGTGAATAAACTTGTTCCGACCAATCCTGTCCACTTAGCGAATGCCCTGAAGCTTTTTAAGTTGGTAATAAAAGGCCCATAAGGAAAGGCTTCAACGTTCCCTCTGTATGCTCTGTGCCGCTAACGCATGGGGCTTCATATTCATTGTCGCCGACAATGAATTTCATATATTGCTGGAGTTGACTTGAGCTGAAATTCATTTTCGGTGGCAATAAAACTTACATTTTAAAAAAATATATTTTTGTAAATTAGATGCCTTCCGTATTTAGTTTAGAAGAAAAATATCAACACCTACAGCAGCATTTCGCTGAGTCGCATGCAATTATATATCTATGTCTAGTAACACACAGAAGCAAATAGATAATGTATACACTTCGTAACTTCGCTTAGGGAAAAGTTTTGCATATTATTAACCAATTATTAGTAAAACCGAAAAAACTTACTCTACAGGAAGTTACAAAAAGTTTTATTTTTTATTTTTACAATAAGTTTTTCAGTTACGTGCCACTTGAAGTTTCTGTAAAAATACTGGATATAATATTTTGTTATGAAGAGGTCGATGTGAATTCACTTACAGAACTGTAAAGGGGTAGTGAAATTAGAAAACATAGAAATACTAAAAGCGCGGAAAACTCAAAACAAGATAACGAGAGGCCTAAGTAAACGATTCAAGGAATCGACATGTTGTATCACAACCGTTCTAGTAAATGTTGTTCACTTAAGCAAACTAACCCCAAAAGATAAGCCGCGCGATAATTGTTGTCAACGGGCCTAATAGAGTGAGGCGGATGCAGCTCGTGCCAAGGCTACGGTCTTGGGTGCCGAAGCTGAATCTCGAGGCCCATAATGAATAGCCTATATGTGACTAGTATAAAAGGAAGAAGAAGAATCGGACCCAGAGTCTTCCAGAGCTGGCAGAAGTAATAAAGCAGCACCTACCATTAGAATCGTAGCCCTTGCAGTTACCGCCGCAGATATCGTGTCCAACTTTTGTAGCAAGTGAACAATAAACATTTAGTAACCTTCAACCCAGTGTTCTTTAATCTCACAAACAGAGCCAGTTACACTGGTGGCAGCGGTTACGAACAAGCTCCGAAGAGAATCTTCAGCCGATCCGTCGAACTCAATAACCGTAAGTACTCATTTTCTTTCCCCAAGCTTTCAAAATGACAGCCACTTCATCCAAAAACGACTTAATACATCTCACAGCTACTCAACTAAACGACATTTTATCCCCCTTATTAAACACAACGATTCTAAATAGCTTCCAAAATTTTTCTGGAGAGTCTAACGATGATTCAGTTAGAAGATTTCTTCAAGATCTAGAAGCTGTAGCAGACACAGCTAAATGGAATACAGATCAAACACTTACGGCAGGTAAAATGAAACTTATAGGAGAAGCTCGTTCCTTTTACCATAACCTAACAGAAAAGCCTAAAGATTTCAAGGAATTAAAAAGCATTATTTTGGAAAGATTCGGAGAAAACAGCACGGAAATCCACAGGTTATTAACATTGCAAAACTGTACACAGCAAAGAAACCAGAAAGTTCGAGATTTCGCAGACCAAATTGTAAAGTTAACTCGTAGGGCCCATGAAAAGAACTATCCACCAGCAACGCAAGAATCGTTGGATAAAGAAATGAAAGGTCATTTCACTAAAGGTCTACTACCGACTCTACAAAGATATGGTCTAAGAGCCCAACCGCTCACTTTTAAGGACGCAGTTTCGGTTGCGGCTAGAGAAGAATCGTTCTATTCGCTCCAAACAATTAACACTCAGTCGTCAGAAATCGCACGGTTAGCAGACGCTGTCGCGGCCTTAGCACTCAATAATCAAAGGAACAAAAGTCGCTCACCAGCTAGACGTCACGAAAATAGGGAACCGTCTTTCAGGGATAAGTATAACCGCTTTAGAAGTCGCGAAAAGAAAGTTCGTTTTACTCCGTACAATCCTGCTTACGGAGCCCGCGAACCAGGTATTTATGTCCAATACCCCGTTACAACTACAGGAACAGTTACAACAGTTATAGGCCTCTACAATCCAACCCCCAACCAATTAACCATCAGCGTGCATCGCGTCCTATGCAAAGGTCCAACAGACCTATTCGGTGCTTCAAATGTAATAAGCTGGGACATGTTGCATTGCACTGTAGATCGAGGTAGACAAACTAAAGGTGCTGACTGCAGCACTCGGAAAAGGCCAGTCGGCGCCAAAATTTATTAGAAAGTCCTTTTCAAATCCTACAAGCAGAATTTTCGTCCATATTAGAATAGGGTTAATTCCATTTAGATGTCTTGTTGACACAGGAGCGTGTGTTACAGTAACGGATGCCAGAGCGTTCGAGCTACTGGATCGAATTTTTTTGAAAGAACAACGGGATTCAGACCTGTCACTGCAATCAGTGACCGGGGAACAAATGGAGATCCTGGGCTGTTTTAAATTACCACTAGATGTAAAAGGAAAAGTATTTAAGGTAAATACGTTTGTAATCAAGGATCTAACGTATGACTTCATCCTGGGAACGGATGCTATTAAGGAACAAGGAATTGTAATAGACGGGGCGGCTATGGAAATTAAACTGCCGGATAGACCCCATATAGTAAGCGCAATGACCGCACAAGATAAAAAGTGCGAAGTAAAGCTAGCAAAAGAAGTTAGAATTCCTGCGCACAATAGAATAATCTCTACTGCCAAATTTAGTGCGGTAACACTAAATGGAGCAGACGCAATATTTGAACCAGTAAGCAACAATGAACAGGCTTTTATGATAGAACCTGCGTTCGTTCGTTGCTCCAAAGGTCTCATTCCCGTATCGTTGTGGAATGAAGGCCCTAATACAATAACTCTACCGCGAGGAACGGTAGCAGGAAAGGTGACTGAGGCAAGTGCAAAAGTAATTGCGGCCGTTCACGACCTTTCGAGTACGAATTACCCACTCTTGGAACATTTCAATTTATCTAATGTAAACCCAACACATAGAGAAAATTTGCGTCAACTGCTTGTAGAATTTCGAGACATTTTTGCAAAGGAAGATGCTGCTTTAGGGCGCACGACATTAGTTAAACACAAAATAACAACTTCAGGAACACCGCATTTTCAACGACCGTACAGGATACCAGAATCGCAACGCAGCGTTATCAGAAGTCACTTGAACGACATGCTTAAAAGAGACATTATACGTCCATCGTCTGTAATGTAAGACTTGAAAACGTTCTAGTTTATTTAGACGATTTAACAGTCTTCTCTAGAACATTCTCAGAACACCTCGTCCATTTGCGAGAAAACTTTAAGAGACTCAGAAACGCAGGTCTAAAACTTAAAGCGAAAAAATGTGAATTCTGTAAAACCTCCGTTAAATACCTGGGGCATGTTGTCTCCTCGGAAGGAATACAACCAGACCCAGATAAAATAAAAGTAATTCAAAATTATCCAATTCCACGTAATGTAAAAGAAAATCGATCATTTCTAGGATTGGCCGGATATTACCGGAGATTCATTAGGAACTTTGCATCGGTTGCAAGACCTCTTAACAAACTCACTAAAAAATAATCAGTTTTTAAATGGACTGAAATAGAACATAAAGCGTTCGAAAAATTGAAAAAGCACCTTTTAAGTAGTCCTATATTGGCCTACCCGGATGTTTCTCAACAATTTATCTTATATACTGATGCTTCAGACACAGGTCTCGGAGCAGTACTGAGCCAAAACCACAAAGGAAAAGAAGTAGTAATTGCATAGGCAAGCAGAGCGTTAAAAGACGTAGAAATTAGATATGCTACTGTAGAAAGAGAAGCTTTAGCGATAATCTTTGCCGAAAACATTTCCACCCTTACCTATACGGAAGAAAGTTTAGAATAATAACAAATCATAATCCATTAAAATGGCTTATGAACAACAAGGAGAATTCATCCAAACTAGCAAGGTGGTCCCTTAAATTACAGGACTACGACATGGACATAGAATATCGCCCTGGTCGAAAAAACGGTAATGCTGACTCATTTTCCCGAATTCCAATCTGCACTGTAAACGACTCAAAACCATTCAACCGTTCACATATAAAATCACTTCGAAATGACGATCAATTCTGCAAAGACATTATTCACTATTTGACATACAACGACCTTCCCGACACAGCACCCAAAAACCCCTTCTGGATATACACAATCGACGAATTCTTTATAAGCGATGACGGTATCTTAACACATATTCAAGTAATCAAGAAAAACAACTCAATTGAACAAATAGTAGTTCCAGAAGCATTAAAAGGCGAAATATTAAAAACCTTGCATGACCATCAATTATCCGGACACTTAGCTTTTGAAAAAACTTACTTGAAAATTAAAGAACGTTTCTTTTGGCCAAAAATGAACGCAGAGAAAAGTTATTGCAAATCTTGTGAATCTTGCGCACGACACAAAAACACTACACCGATGTCACAGGCTCCCCTTATTCCCCTGAACCCAGTATCAGTCCCAATGGAAAGAATAGCAGTTGACGTTGTAGGACCTCTATCTTTAACTTATAGAGGCAATCGTTATATAGTAGTCTTCACTGACTGTTTTACTAAGGGTCCGGAAGCTTTTGCCATCCCAGATCAAAAAGCAGAAACTATCGCTAGGATCTTGGTTGAAGAAATCATCTCCCGCCACGGCACTCCTCGGATACTTCTATCCGATCGTGGAACTAACTTCATATCACAGCTAGTAGCTCAAACCAGTAAACTACTAGAAATTAAACAAGTCCGCACAACTGCTTACCACCCACAAAGAGACGGTTTGACTGAACGATTTAACAAAATGTTAATTTCCTTACTTAAACACTGTGTTAACAAATCGCAGGAGGACTGGGACTCTCCCATACCATATGCACTTTTTGCCTATCGGACCGCTACACAGTCTTCCAGCCAAGATACACCTTTCTTTCTCTTGTATGGTAGAGACCCGACCCTACCTATTGACACACTCATATATACTCCCAAACGAACTTACGCACTTGCAACAGACTATACGACTGAAATGCTATGTAGACTTCACAATGCATGGGACACGGCGACTAAAAACATGCGAGAAGCAACAGCCAGACAAAAACACTACTATGACAGAAACACAAGAGACGTACAATACAAGGTCGGACAAAAAGTGTATTTGACAAACCCTGCAACAAAAACCAGGTTTGGTTAGAAAATTAGACGTAAAATGGTTAGGACCATACAGAATCATAGAATTCACTTCACCTGTTAACGTACGAATCAGGGACATTCTATCTAACAAAACAGAACTCGTTCATGACAATCTCCTAAAACCTTGCTTTGATCACCACCTCGCATCAAAACAAACCCTAACCCCTGCTAAACCAAACGCAACAACTAACAGCACCTTAAGACCATTACCAATAATACCTAGTAACCAGACGAGACCACGGCCCTCCCCAACGCTCTGTCAAACATCCCGTACCCCAAGTCTTGTCGCCCAAAACCCAAGTACTCCCTTCTTCTTACCTCAACAAGGAACCCCTTTACTCCAAACCCCAATTATTCCCCCCATTACCCCTACACAAGCGCCTCAGACCCCTAAAAGAATAACAAAAACGGCAGCTTCACAGCCATCTCTATCAGGACCTTCAGTCACACTAAGAAATCGAAACACTATTCGCCCCCCGGCGAGATTTCAATCGTAATATATATCGAAAGTAATTGGTACTCCTGGAAACCTTCGAATGAAGATTTACAGATTCCTAATGACGTATCGTACTGTTTCTCATTCGGTTACTGGAAAATCACCAGCAAGTATGCTGTTGGCGTACCAACCTCGCACACGATTGGACTTGCTACATCCTACGAAGAGAGTTATATTGCCACAATGGGATACTCCTAAGTTTTCAGTTGGAGATTCTGTCTTAGTAAAAGACTTCAGATCTCATACAACGCGACGGCAAAAAGGATTTGTTACCAAACGAATTGGAAGAGTCCTGTACGAAGTCCGAGTTGGACCCACAACTTTAAAGAGGCACGTGGACCAAATGCAGTTCAATGTTTGTGACGGGGAAGGTGGAAGTCGAAAAAGTGCAATAAATCAGGGAGTAGAATTACCGGTTATGCAAGAAGCCAAAAGGCCAGGCATGGAAGTAGCAGTTGTGCCAAAAGCAGAAGACGCAGAATCACCGGTTACAGAGGAAACACCAAATCAAGTTAATCCAACCTCAAGTCCCACTACGCAGCAAGAATCGCTGACGGTAGTACCGTACGAGCTTCGCCGCTCGAATAGTATTAAGAAGAGGAATGATGACCCAGCATGTGTATGAATACTGTCGCAAGAAAAAATAATTTGGTTATTCGATTCTTGTCTTGATTGAAATGTGGGGTTTTTATTAAGAGGGAAGAGATTGTAGTGTTTTCATGTTGCAATGTATGTACAATAGGTGCCACCACTAGCAGGACACTGTTTTAGTAAAGGACGCGGTCAACCGCCCTGCAACGTATACTGATTTTGCTCGCCCCGCGAATTCAAAAATCTATAGCGCAAACCTTCCAGAATCCGCAGCTTTATCCCCGGGCCCTACGCGAACTCCAAGAGAGGTACGGACACCCCATTATCGTGTCCAACGCTTTCGCCGAAGACCTGCTTGGTATCCAGTCCGTTAGAAACAACGATTTTCGCGCGCTTGAAAGTTTCTTTGCGGAACTGCACGGAGCTGTGGTAACGATGCAGAGCGCCGGGTACGTGCAAGACCTGATGGCACCGTCTCTTCTACAACAAATGCGCGACAAGCTCCTAGCGCACTATCGAAGCCTATGGGGCCAGGAAATAATTAATTTGCAAAAAATTCCTACCCTAATTGATTTCGATGAATGGCTAGGCAATGTCATCAAGGGTGAATCATTTGTTCAACCCACGTCTGTCTTAAACTCGTACCGAACTTTTAAAGAAGGTAACGTAAGAAAAGGGAAAGAATCTAAAGGAAAACAACCCACCGTCATATCCACACTGGCGTCGCAGCGCAGCCAATCTTGTCCATTACGCGAAGGAGAACACCGCCTTCCGGACTGTAAGAAATTTAAGATTCTGCCGATCGAAGAACGAGCTGCAGCAGTAAAAGGTTCGAAAATCCGCTTTCGTTGCCTTACTCCCGGCCACCAATCTCGAGAATGCAGGCGAAAAATAAGTTGCGGAACCGACGACTGCAAAAGTTTATATTGTCACGTAATAAAGTGGGCAACACAAGTTTTGGTAGCGGTAACTCGTTTATTGTTCTCTACCACAAGACACAACTAACGACTGCCCAAGACCGACAAATGCCTGGGGCAAAGTGGCCCTATTTAAAAGCCGCTGTCGGGCACTGAGAGCTGCATAGCTTGCAGAAACCCAGGCCGACGGCGGAAAAGGATGTCACATACGCCCTGGGTCAGCAAAGGAAATCCTGTGCTGACCCTTACATTTTACACGTGACACAAGTCCCCATTACATACACGTGACTAAACCCACACGTTACATAACCCCCCTACGGGACCCAAGCGTCCAGTTTGAGGGCAACTAAGAGTGTTACAAAATTTCACTCCTACCAAACTACGCGTTTGTATTTCAGTCGTAAATCTGGATTAACATAAGGACACAGCATAAAAACATGAGAAAAAAACGATGGGGTTCTAGGGAAAGGCTACATTAGGGGGAGTGGGAAAAAACACACGCACTTATTTTCGCTTAACCAGGCGGCCTGTAGCAGGTACTTTCCTCCATACGCCGCGGCACTCCTTGATCAGGTGCCCCTTTGCTTGGCAACGCAGGTACAGGGGTGGTATCCGTACCACCGGCGTCGTGTTGATCTCGGATCCTATTGGGACTCGGGTGGCCTTCGTTAAGGCCCGAGTTACCTCTGGTGTTGGCTGGACCCCTTCGTGGTTTTTTGGGACGTTTACCCGCTGAAGGGGGGACGCTTTGTCCAGGCTGACCACCCTGCCATCCTCGGTCAGTACTCGCACCCACCGGTAGGCTATCAGGGTAGACCCCTGATAAATGCTACGCCGGTACATCTGGACGTGACGTCCATTTACCGGGATGTTTAGCCTGGGTAGGCTGCCGAGTCCGGAGGCGCTAGGATAACCCAGCGTCTTGGCCTCTCCAGGCAGCAGCGGCAATCCCAGCTTGTTGGTAGCCAGAGGGGTGCTGTCGAGGGGGGCCGCACTTGCTGCTGGGGCCGGCGTTGATTTCTTCTCAACCAATAATTGGGGTTCCCATTCTACGGATCTGACCTTCGAGGTTGAAGGCCGCGGCGAGCTTCTAGCTGCTGGGGTCGGTGGCGACTTCTCTCTTGCTAAAAATTGGGGTTCCCACTCGTCGGGAGTGGCCTTCGAAGTCGAAGGTCGCGGAGAGCTTCTGTTTCCAGGGTAGCGATTGGCCATCGCAAGGATTTGTGTAAGGAGGTACTGAACGACTGGCTCAATGAATCCATTTCTTCGGTATTTAACAGCGATTTTTGCTGATTCCAGCGTTTTATTTTACATAGTAAACAATCATCTAATGTGTCGTCTTTTCAAGGCTTTGCTCGAGCCATGAGAAAGACCTAACTAGCAAATCAATTTCCGTTTCCAAAATAATGTCGGACGTTAGATTTAAATACCATTTCGAGAGCTGCATCTTATCTTTTTGGAAGCCAGCTACGGCACTTTGAAGTCTTTCTAAAGCGTCTGTATTCCGCTGAGCAGCCCAAAATGAGCTGTTTATCGAAGTTACTTGGTCTTCTATTAGATGCACAAGCAGTCGCGTGCAAGCAGTCGCGTGCAAGCAGTCGCGTGCAAGCAGTCGCGTGCAAGCGACAGGTTCAGACACGCCGAGTACCTAGTGGAGAGGTCAAAGACGCTTTACCAGTTAACCTTAGACAGTGCTTTTCTCGTATTTTGTACCCTATTTTCCCTACATAGAAAGAAGAGATTTCTTTCGTTTTTTGTGTTTTGTTGCTTGTGTTTTTCTTTGAGAGCCAAGGCACGCAGAAGTTTGACGCTTTTGGCTTCGGTCATAAGAGTTAGCGTGTTTGAGAGCGTGAGTTAAGGTAGACGAAGGATCATGGAGGGAGTAGCTGCGGACAGCGTAGAAGGCGGCGTGCAGGAGGCGAGCAATGACGCCTTCATTGTATTCGCGAAAAAGAAGCTTGAGGGCAAACGAGGGGAGAGACTCGACGACGATGAGGACTTCATGGAGGTCACGGGAAGGAAGGGGAGAGGAAGGCCCCCTAAAAAGAAGAAAAAGGACAGCGAGGAGAAGACGAACGAAGGAGAAAGGTCCAAAGGGCCGGAAGAGCAGGTACCAACAGGTGGAAAAAGGACAAGCGCAAGGGCGAAACTTACATCTACGTCAACCACTACAACAGAAGTTGGGGCTGAAATCAACCCACCGGTGAGCAAAGAAAGAATACCGGTAATCGCCAAAATGGTGGGAACGGAAGGGGAAACCTTTCGTAAGGTCAGTATCTTCCAACTAGTAAAGATGATCCAGAATCTGGAAATGCCGGAAGTAGAGATCAAAGTGACGAAAGGGGGAGAGCTTCTCTTTTTCACATGTCAAGAAGAGACAATCTCCAAACTACTAAAAGTCCAAAACATTGGGCCTTAGAAAGTAGCTATGCGCATGGCAAAACCAGCTAACTTGAAACACGGTTTTGATAAAACTGTGGGGTACGACCAGGGACGAAATTATCAGTCAGGGAATCAAGAATCTGTATGCCGTAAGACCACTGTATAGTTTTCGCGAAAACGAAAGGGGTGTTAAAGAGAAAGTGCAAACGAACACCTATCACCTTATGTTCGACGAAGAAACTCTTCCCTCACACGTTGAGGTCGGATATTTCCGTCTACGTGTTACCCCGTTCCTGCCAAAACCTATCCGGTGCTATAGGTGCCAGAGGTTTGGTCACACCTCTAAGGTACAGCCAGACAAAGATGCGGCCATTGTGGTGAAGATCACCGCCTCGAGCAATGTTTAAAAAAACAACAAGGGCTTAAACCACTTTGTGCTAACTGCAGAAAAGAACACTCAGCAGCGGACACCAACTGCGAGTATTACAATAAAGCCATCGGGGTAGGCCATTAGAGCACAGCAAATCCAGAGGAAAAGGCGGAGCAGACGCAGACAGAGCCAAAAGCTATGGCTAGCGTAGCGCAGAATAGTGACACACGAGTAAAATCAAAGACGTACAGAGATGCGGTGGTAGCGACGGCAAAGGCGTCAGGAACTGACACCATACATGAGGCGAGCGCTAGCGGGTCAGAAAGCAATAAAAGCACTACTGAGGCAGTAAAACAGAACGCTAATGAAACAACTGTAGACAGGGTCAAAGTAAGCCAGAAAGACAAGGGAATCTGGGAATTACTAAAAAGAATGCTTACCAAATTTATCCCGATCATTCTGAAAGAATGTACATGGAATGAGAAACTAAACGAACTAATAAAACAAGGGAAAGCCATGCTAGTAGAAGAGGACTTCATTGGACCCCTATTCACATAGTTCACGGCCTAGGAATTATTGCTTGGAATGCTCGAAGCCTCACCCCTCACTTGAGCGGGCTGTGTGCATACCTGAGCGAGCTAAACCAAAAACCAGACGCCATCTTCATTTGTGAAAGCTGGCTGAAAAAAGTAAATTCCGCAAAAATAAATGGGTACAAATGCTTCCGAAAGGACAGAGAAGGGCAACGAGGTGGAGGAATCGTATTTTTCGTAAAAGAAAACGTAGAAGTGGAATGGGTCCCTTTAAAACATTATAACAACGGAGTATTGGAAATAGGTTGCATAAAAATCAAACTGGCGACAGAGGATTTATATTTAATCGGGGTGTATCTACACG
>JAHZNP010001511.1:0-18854 GCA_020615345.1 Triops cancriformis
GGCACAAAAGCACGTAAAAATAGACTTTGATTCCTGATTTGTATTATCTCCCAGTGATAGCACGTATGGCAGGTTACCAAGCACGCGTCCACGTTCTATAGATCGTAGACGCATCCTTGTGATTACTATTGTAAATATTGATTGAGATTACATCTTGGCATGGTGTAATTCCCGTACGAAAATGGAAGCGGTTATTCCTGGAATAGAACGCATAGTAAACGATGATTTACTGCAGGTCAATGAACATAATCGCATTTTGTAAGAATTTCTCGGTCAATTCCAAACTATATGTTAACCTCATTTAAACACTAATCAAATCATGTTTAAAAATGGAAGGAAACTTAGTCACGAAATCCTGTTTGACTAACATTAACCGTTACATAAATCGTGTATTACTGAAGTTGAATTTCGGTTAAAATTGGGCATTAAATCGAAATAAAATCAAAGACTAAGAGGTTAACCTCATGTTAAACGCAGTTGGAAGTATTGTACATCAACGTTTTCGTATTGCTTTTTATTTGTTAATTTTAGCGTATTATTGTGAGATAGGACAATTCGTTCACTTGTATTTCTAAAGCAAGTCGAGATTGAGTTTTCCCTATCGCTGATGAGTTTCTGCTTTACAGTGGTTTTCTTGAACACACAACACAGCCGTTGAACGGAAGAACTAGGTACATAACATCGATAACTGGAGCACTGTATTAAGAATTAAACGAAATGGTACATGAACAGGATATTGGTAATCAAAGCTGTTAAAGACAGCGAGTGATAAAATACATTGCCAAATGTTGTCATATTCAAATTTTCGTTAGTGAATCGGAAACGGAGATGGATCATAGACCAAGTGTCTTATTTTCAAAGAAAATTCCGAAAAAGATGCTTAATGCAAATCTTTCTGTTGGGGTACGAGCAGTTTGTGTACTGGCTGCTTGAAAAAAAATTACCAAACAAGCTTTTTGACGGACGTGCTAATTTTGTAAGTAAAAGAACGAAAATTATGTTCCAGTTTAATACAAAAGTATAGTACCAAAGGCCACTCATTAAAAAGAAGTTTGAAAGAGAGATAAAAAGATGATAATCTAACGGAACAATGTCAGGACTGTAAGAATTGTGCAATAGAACAACCCTAGAAACTTCAAACAATTTTTTTCACGTCGGCAAAGATGTGTGATGTTCGGCAAAGATGTGCTCGTTAAAGATACCTCTTCTGTTGGCCAATTGTGGACGCTTTTGGGCAATGACATCTTTCAAATTTTACAGTTGTTTGCAGTATTTATGGTAATTGATGGTTTGATCTTCTGGGAGTAGCTTGTAATAAGCCACTCCTTTAAAGGGCAATGGACACCTATATTGCATTTTGAGATTTTGATAATTTCGTATAATACACAGTATTCTAAGAACAGAGAATTTTGTTTCAGATTTTTCTGACCAACCGTTTCAGAGTTATTGCTTTGCAAAGTTTTGGCCTTTTCCCGCCATGAGAAGCGTGACGTCACGGAAGTCCAAATTTGAATTCCATGGACAATGGATACCAAAGACGCATGTAGATATTTTGATTGATTATTATACTACACATTATTCTAAGCGTAGAGAATTTTGTTTCGATTTTTTCTGACCAGCCGTTCTTGAGATATTTATTTTCAAAGTTTAGGCCTTTTCCCGCCCATGAGAAGTGTGACGTCACGGAAGTCTAAATTTGAATTTCAGATTTCTTATTTCCTAAATATCTTCGTTAGTATTTCGCAACTGAGAGAAAGACACTTATATCCGGAAACTAGATTTTTAGCTCTTTTTTATAAGACAAAGTTCTTTTTTAGTGTCCATTGCCCTTTAAAATCCTACCTGAGTCACAGCATCACCTTCTTCTGGTGGAGCCCAGTTTTACGGATAATTTTTGGATGATCATCACTTGATCATTAAGATCTTTGTTTGTAATGTTATTGCAGACAGTCCGTTTTTCATTTCCCGTAATCACATTCCTCAGAAAAAGATGCCCCTTGCTTTTATTTAGCAATAACTCGGACGCGTCTACGCGGTGTTCTAGGTTCCTGTCGCTCAGGCAGTGCGGGAGCCTGACGTCCGCTACATTCACATTCTAGCTGATTTCGGGTAGTTCGCAACGCTTTTTTGCGATACATCGACGATCTCTTGTATCCTCTGAATTATCAGTTGTGAGTTTGGGCCCATCATAGTTGTTATTTGGTCCGCATCGATCAATTAAGGGCGACACGGTCAGTCACCATCTTAAAAAAAAATCTTCATCGAAACAGCGGACAACGTTTCCGCACTACGTGTTCTTTTAGGGCATTAGGGTCATAAACTGCAAACATTTTTTCAGCCGTTTTCGAAGCGTGGAGACATTTGAAGATATTATAACGTATAAAAAGGTGATAATTTAAAGCCGTACCGTTCATCCTTCAGCGTTGAATAGAAAATTCGTATCCACGTCAAAAATCATCAAACTTTGATTAACATGTCATTGAGAGACTCCTCTTGCTAGTTTGTGAGCAAAAAACTGCACGCGGGCACTTAGAGAAATACAGGGGCATTTTGAATGCGAAAATGGTCGAATCACTGCACGGACTTTTCGAGTGACCCAATATAATTCCTTCCTTTTAGAAATGTCTTGAAGCTCAGCACTAAGCTGCCAGTGATATCTTTCACAAATGACGAAAGCGTTGCCAAATTTGGTGCCATTCGGTAAGATGGCCAACCGAGGCTGTCCATATATCGAGTACAATTGATGTAGTCCCAACCATACATGGGCGGATCAGATCCGAAAATGATCCGGATCGGATCTTGATCCGTGTCTCGATGCACGGATCGCGATCCATGATCCAAAATGTAAGATCCGTTGCGACGGATCGCGATCCGACACCACGGATCGCGATCCGACACCACGGATCGTGATCCGTAGCCAAGGATCGCGATCCGTGAGTCCAGAGATCCGAGATCCGTGAACCAAAGATCCCTAAATTGACACTCAATATGACGGATCGCGATCCGTCACCACGGATCGTGATCTGTAGCAACGGATCGCGATCCATGAGTCCAGAGATCCGAGATCCGTGAACTAAAGATCCGAAATTTTAGATCCGTGAACTAAAGATCCGAAATTTTAGATCCGTGAACTAAAGATCCGAAATTTTAGATCCGTTGCCACGGATCGCGATCAGAGATCTGTGAACCAAAGATCCGAGAACCAAGAGCCAAGACCGCGAGAACCGTTCATTTTCGGATCGCATAGGGCCTGTTCACACAGACCATTTAAGAACATATAGTTTGCTGCAGTGAGCCAGTGACTAGCAAAAGACGGCAATGTTGCCATTGTCCTATGCGTGTATTGCATAGTTTCTTAAAGCATTCGGGAGGGGAGGATGGGTGAGAAGGGAGCGAGAAGGGTGGGTGGGGGTCTGCGACACTGCCATGCACAGCTTGCCCTAGCTTGCAGAGAAACGGAAAAAATGAGGAAGGTAGCAAGGAAAGCGGGCTGCTGTCTCGGGGATGCGAAAAGCTGGTCTGACAGTAAAACAGACTCACTGCTACTTTACTCTTCGTGACAGAAAGAATAGTACATGTCGAATGTACTTTCTACAAGTTGCATAGTCTTCGAACTCTTTCGGTATCGAATGCTACAAAGGCGAATTGTAGGAAGAGTTCGCCTACACGGACAGCGGAACAAACGTTTCCTTTTTCCATTAGAACAAAGAATGATATGCTCAGCACTTTGAACTTAATATTTTTTTATATTAATCTCTAATTCGAAATGGTTCAATTCATTAACTTTCAATTCTTTGCAGCGATTTTTACATCTACTTAAAAACCCAGGAGATGTTTTCGGTAATTTACCGAATGGTCATACGTTCTAGTACTCTTTAAAAAGGACTCAACAAACTTTTCTTATGCTAACGAAATGGTATTTAATTTGTGTAATCGGTGTCCCACGCAATTCCGACAGGAATGATGTGGCGAGGGAGCAAGATTGTAAGCGACAGTCGCAAGCGTTCGAGTTTTTCGTCGGAGCTCTACGCTGCACAGTGAGGACGGCAGCAGGAGTAAAGTCAGAGTTTGTTCGGCGAACTTTTCATACAGGCGAGTCAAAAGAAAAGGCTGTCTTCGCCAATATACGACTACGTTAGACTTCTTCCCCCCTCTTTTTTTACCTCTGTTTCCCCTTTATTTCATAGCTTGACTGTTTTGTAGAAAAGAAGGGAGGAAATTTTGATCATTTGAGTTTCACACGTCAATGCGTTACATACGCTGTTTCGTCCGCTTGCGGCTTGTTTCCAGCATTTACATTATACAAGTCGAAGTTATTTACTGAAGTTGACAACTTTTTTGAGAAAAGAAATTTAAGGTGAGTTCAGTACAAGTCATAATATTATGTGTAGTAGTTTAATCTACATAGAATAACGTGGGTTGAGAGAAGGTTTTAATATGTAACTATTTAAGCTATAATTTCCATGAACAGATTTGATGATTTTCATTTCTCCTAAGCGGATATACCTTCTCATAAAATTATCCTATAACTCTCTAGGCCATTTAGATTATCATTACTGAGTTTGTCTTAAGCTTTACTGAGCAGTTCTGTGTACATAAAGACCTCAGTCAAATGACTACGCTAACGACACCGTAGCTGCTGCAGCGGCGTCCAAATTAATGGTTTGTAGTGGTTTCACGACCCCAGCGCAATTCTACAACATTAAATATTTTTTATTGGTGGGATGATAGTTAAAGGGTCGTTAGCTAGTATATTTAATAGTCAAGAGTCCCTCCAAAAATTGCAGAATAGTGGTTTAATACAAAACGCTGTGACTTTTCATTGAAAAAGATAATGTCAACTAGTCGTGGTTGTAATGAGTATTTCCCCGAATTTTCAGGCATCATTCAGAGGCTTCCGCAAAATGAACAATCTTGAAGTTTCCAACGAAAGCGAGCCCGGTGCTGAAGTTTCGAACGAAACTGAATCCAAGGCTGTCAATGAGCAAGTCCCTTGCAACCTTGAAAATTTTTTCGCGTTTGCTTACAGTACTAAGGCGAAGCCTAGTTCTGGAGGGCGAAAGTTGGTCGACAGTAGGACACTAAAGTGTCTACAACCAAATTGTAAGAAATTCATTACGCAGAGCGGCGGTTCCACTGGGAATTTTGTAAGGCACTTAAAAACTTGCCATCCAGAGGCATACGATGAATATAATAAAGGAAAAAAGGGGAAACGGTCTCGCATCAAGGCGAACTTGTCAGAAGTACAAGTACAACCGAACATTCAGTATTACGAGAAGAGTTCGGGAAAGCAAGCAAAAATAACTTCGTTGCTTGTGAACGGTCAGCGAAAACATGCTGCCGTTTTGTCTCATGGATTCTTCGGCCTTTAAGGGACTAATAAAGGAGCTTGATCCGCGTTACAGATTGTCTTCAAGACGGAGTCTTGGCCGTTTAATCGTGACCAAAGCAGACGAATCCAAGCAGTTAATGCAAAGAAAAATCCTCGACGCCAGTACTTACTCGTCAATTCATCTAACCGTTGACCTCTGGAGTAGTCGCGCGAGACAGAGTATCATTGTTATTCGTTTCCACGCGATTACGAAGGAGTGGAAGCTCATACGTCATACCATTGCGTTTCGCCATTTTCCCGGTAAACACTCCGGTGATAGGATCAAAGGTTTTATTAGAAACACATTGGCTGAAAATGGAGTTTATTTGAGCTCAGTTCAATACTGTGTAACGGCAACGCAGCAAACATGCTGAATGCGTTTAACTTTTCGAAGAAAAGTTTAAGCGTTCCTTCTCTTGAGTCTGAAAGTGAGGTCATGCTAGCTAGCGATGAAGAACCCGGATTGCTGATCGATTGCAGTACTGAAAACAATCTTAACGAACCACAAGATAATGAACCAGGTATAGCGAATGAAGACGATACCAGTGAGATGGCTGAATTTTTCCATGATGCTGGGGACTGCACTCCCAAAAATAGTGAGTATTGCGGGGTAGATGTGGCAATGTACGATCATTTACTGGGCGCAGAACGTCTTCCCTGCATTATCCACACGCTGCAGCTAGTTCTTAAAGACGCTGTCATTCATTGCAAAGCGCAGCTAAAGGCTATTGAGTCGGTGAAGAAGGTTGTCGCCTTTTTTAGACGGTCGACGAAGTATACCGAAAATTTAAGTCAGAAAGCTGGCCTTAGTCTCGTTCATCCAGTCGTAACCCGATGGAACAGTAACCACCTGATGCTGGAGAGATTTGTTGGCTTGTGGGATTGCGTGTCGTCTACTTTGCTAGAAGCTAGACAAGAGAAGGCATCGAACATTCCTCAGATGCCATCGAAAGACAAAGAATATTTCAAGCAATTATTATCTCTTCTCTCAGCTTTTGCAGAGGTCACGGAAATCTTGCAATCAGATGACATTACGTCATCCAAGTGTATTCCGCGCCTGTTTGGAATTGACCTTTTTCTTTGCAAATCTATGCAAGATGAGTTTTATAGAGAACATCACTCTTTTATTCGCAAGTTGCATGAATCTCTTAAATTGAGGTTTGGTCAAGTGGTTGTACAGAATGTTTAGATCCTAGCTACTTGCTTGGATCCAAACTACAAAATTGAGCCCTTCCGGCAAGGGGAGATTTTTTCGACTGAGCTCCCAGGATTATTGAAACTTCCCACAGTTAATGAAGTTTCGAGAAAAATTCGTAGATCCCTTTTTGAATCCGCTGAGCCCTCCCAAGGTGAGCAACCCGTGCAGGTGGCAGCACCTAATACCGTTTCAGTTTTAAATTACTTAGCTACTGCACAAAATGGAAACTTCTCTTCAAACGAGTTGTCAAGATATCTCGGTGCCGGAATGCAAGCTGTGTCTGAGCCACTTGCATTTTGGAAAGAGTCGACTAAATCGTTCCCTCGTCTTTCTCCCCTTGCGCAGCGATACTTGTCGGTACCTGCAACCACGTCCGATATAGAGAGATTATTTTCTATAGCTGGGGCTCTAGTCCGGGCTCGACGTTCCAAGCTGACTCCTTCAGTAGTTGAGAATTTGATTTTATTGAGAGAAAACAAATTTGAAGATTTGCTAATCTAATCACCCGGTTGTACTAAAGAAATTCTGATCTAAGTATGTTCCCTCATGTATGCTTTAATTATAATTGTTATTACTGTCCTTTTCCGCATTTGTTTCTTTTTTTCTTGTGCCTGTATTTTTTAAAAAGTTGATAATTAGCTTGTTAAGTTGTATGCCTCCACTCACAGTCACTAATTGTTAAGTGCCTTTCTGCCCAGTGTTTCCTGATACTCAACTCTTTTGTACGATTGATAAACAAGAAAATAAGTAACAAAAACAAACAAATACCATGAAAAATTGGCCCCATTTTGTACTTTTCATATTCAATGCATGGGACAGTAACTCACTAGCATGAAAACCACGAATTAGGCAGGTCAAATGACACATTTTTACTTTTGAAATCAGAAATCACGCCTCTGGAGCTCCTAGCACTTTTTACACACTTCTAGCTTTGTCATGCAAACTTGTACGCAAAAAACTGTACAGTAATCTCCAAGAAAACAACGTACAAAATACGGTAAGCCTAACGCCACGGCAAGCGCGCGAGCGCGTCTCACTCCCGAGTTCTTTTGAACGTTATTGACCCGCAGTCCAAGCTTGGGGCCCTGGCGGCGTGCTGTTAGCACAGGGAAGGTTTGTTCATGTTGTGCTTTCGGGGAGTACTGTATCATGAGCTGAAAAAACTGGCCACCTAAAACCACAGAGGTCTAATCAGGCCTCGAGAGGCTGATTTACCTTCATTAAGTGGCGGAAGAGATTAAATCAATCGGTTAAAAAGTGAATGCAGGCAAATTAATGTTACTATGCAAAACAAGGATAATCCACTACTGAAAGTATAGAAGTTGCCTGTGGCTACTTTTCCAGCTCTTGCACTTATGAAGGTTAATCAGCCTCAAGAGGCCGGATTTTTTTGCTCATTACTGTACAGTACTCGGCAAAAAACGGGCCTAGCAAACCGCCCTATGCTAGCGTCACGGCCGTTGCGCGAGCGGTGTCTCACTTTATCGTCTTTCGAACGTTTGTGACCCGCACGGCTTCCTCCCAGTGGTAGGGGACGCTAGCATAGGGCGGTTTGTTAGGCCCGTTTTTTTGCCGAGTACTGTACATATGCATTTTTTCGATATTTGAAATTTTCTACCCTCCCCAGTATAAAAATACGAATTCCGGTTAAGGGTTTGAACCCCGCACAGTCGCACTTTTATTATGAAAATATCTCCACTATCGTTAAACTACTAAACTTTAAAACCAAAGCCTATGTGTCTCAATACAATACATTTATAAAAGCTTTGACTCAGAACAAGACTAAATATATGGAGCTCAAGTTCCACGGTCTCGATAGGCCCCACTATCTCCTCTTTCAATGCGTTGAAGGTGTATAACATCGCTATGATAACTTACACCCGAGCACCCGAAAGTCGCAAATGTCTCATGCCGTTTTGAAGCTTGGTTTAAGTGTTCCCACGTTTTTATTCTTCGTGTAATAATTGACTTAAATTTAAATATGGCTCATTGGAAAGTATTAGCAAATTAAAAATAAACTATACTTTGGTGGAAAACAGTTTAGTAAAAATTTCATTGTTGGTAGAAGAATATCCAGAGTACAAGGCATTATGCTAAAGCCAGGGCCGTACCCAGGATTTTGGTTCGGAGGGTGTTTTGAAACCATCTACCCCCCCCCCCCTGGGTACGGCTTTGGCTAGAGCCACGAAGCCAGGACAGTTGCGCCATTTTCTCGCAAATGTTCCGCGAAACACAGCTAGGTCATTGAACAAGAATTTAATTGTTAACAAGTGCTCTCCTATCAGCACGGTGTACGCTGCTTTGTTACGAGTAAGCCTTCTGCAAAGAACACAACTCTACCTTAGCCTACTCTACGCCAGTTGCGCGACGTGTACAAAAGACGCCATCCTTTCGCAAAACTTATGCAGCAAAGCTCCCCTATAGTAACTGCATTGTTGCCCAAGGCTGTAGCATCTGAAGTTAAAAAATGGCCTCTACGTCGATTGGAGTTGGGTTTCTTCCGCTTCTCTGTAAAGCTTGGAAGTTACAAGGGATTAAGAAACTTTCCTCCTTTTCAAGGGGTCAAAGTTGAAGAAAACTGTCTCACACTCTAGTCGAAAGAAGCTAAAACAGTAACAGTTCTTAGGTCTCGATTCTTCCAAAACGGTTCTCGGATCTTTTACGGTTCTTTGAAAAGAGTTCTCGGATCTTCCACGGTTCTTTGAAAACGGATCTCGGATCTTTCACGGTTCTTCGAAACGGATCTCGGATCTTTTCACAAACCACGGCTCTTAGAAAGTGGATCTCGGATCTTTGAAAACAGGTCACGGATCTTTGAAACGGATCGCGGATCTCGGATCTTGGATCTCTCATTCCGGAAAACGGATCTCGGATCTTTTGTCATGGATCATGGATCCCTGTTCAACACCACGGATCTCGGATCGTGATCCGAATTTGCGATCCGGATCACGATCCGTGAGCCGTCTGAGCATCTGTCGAGATCCGTAATGGATCAAAAGATCCATTTTTGGGATCCGGATCTGATCCGGATCGATTTCGGATCTGATCCGGATCGATGTCGGATCTGATCCGCCCATGTATGGTCCCAACTAACTCTGACCATTAAAGTTTGTCGATCTGAACAGAGTGCAAATAGTATTCTTCTGTAAAAGCCTCATGGCCAAATCGGAAAGAAAGTCCATACACCTGGGCAAAGTAAAAGTATTTTACGAAAAATAAAGCAGAAATAATACAAAATCCATTAGAAAAAAGGAAGATATTTACTCGCTTGTTGCTTCACTGTAATCTGAACAAAGTCGAGGAGCTATATCGCAGTCGAACCCTGCTAAATTAGAATAACCCCGGCAAGCCGTACAATTGTCTTTGTATTTGACTGAGCAGTACTTGGCGCGGAAATGTCTTACATCAGACACGCAAATCTTTAATGAGGATTTCTTTCAGTGTGTGTGTGGGGGGGGGGCGGGGGGGGGGGGTTAAAATTACTTTTGAGGGACATTTAGGCATAATCCTTTGTTCGCCACTATCAACTGATGTTTTTTGGGGGGTGGAGGGATAGAATGAAAAGCCTCCATGGTTTATTGTCTCTAACGACTCCCGTTACAATTTACAAGAGATGTTATGGTATTTTTCCAAACGATTTACTCCAGTTTTTAATTTACTTCTTTAATTATGATCCGAAACCAATAGCGAGAATTTCATAAACATTTGAAAATTCTAAGGAAAGTATTAACTATTCTTGACCTTTTGAGATACGATTATCGACTTTTTCTGGCACAATATATCCATGTAATGAAACAAGTCTTCCCAAACGGGTACATGCAATTGAAGTCATAAAATAAAGAATCCACAAGAAGGGGTATAAGGTAATAGCAAGATGTAGCCTTAAGCTAAGTTACTAACGGCGTTAATTCTCAGGAGGGAAGGTTGGTATTTGGTGCTTAGTCTTTGAGTCGTCAACAAACGTTGATGCTACGCAAGTCAAGCTATATTTTTGCTCTTTGCAAAACTACCGTTTAGTTTGTCTGTGTGTGCAATGTAAGACTGTCCTTCCTATGGAACATTCACTGCCTGCAGAAGAAGATCGTGCTAATTTTATTTTTGTATCGTTGTGTACTTTGTTATGCTTTTAAAGCAGTAATGCTGTTTAAAAAAATGCTTGCATGTTTGTGTTTTTCAGTGAAATATTGACTTTATTTGAATTGTTAACCTTTTGTGCTATTGTTTTTACATAATTCTTGTTGAATAATGTTGTGCTTATATGCTTTTAAATGAATTTTTGATTTTTGTGAATGTGGTTTTGCTGCTACTGCTTTTAAATAATTATTGTTCTTGTACAGTCTGTATCTGTATTTTTGAATGTTTTGTTAATGTGGTTTCAACTGTTGATAGCACTTAAATTGTTCAAGTGAATTAGTGAAATAAATAAATAAATTATAATTTGAAAAAAGGCAAAAAAGTATTTTCTGTCTCATGTGTTTTACTTCTTCAGAAAATTAAGAATACCCGAGGCATACTTCAAGTCGAATGAAAATATATTGATGGTATACAAGTGTTTAAAATTTATGTATGATTAAGGTTTACTTGCGGTATACTTGAAGTACATTTAAATGCAAAATCATATACCACGCGTACTTGAAAGAAACACTTATGTGGAGAAAGGTATACTTTCGGTACGTGCGGCAAATATTCCGGTTTTGCTGAGGTATTATTGCAAAATTACTTTAGGTACCAGTGCGGTAATATACGTGTGCCAAAATACCGAAATTTTACCCCAGTAGAACTTAACTAATACCCCAAAATTTTGCCCTACCATTTAGGTTTTACTAAAGTTTTATTGAAACAAAACTGCAAATATTTTCCTACGGGTGCCAGTAGCACCACTTGACTCACTTTTTAGTTCCGGTCTAGAGCGCTATTTCCGTGACAGTGTTGTGTAACAGTATCCACATTTCCTATGAGTAATTTGGTTTACCACAAAAATCGGAGGTGATACGATCAATATACTAATACCTGCTATTTTGATCGCAGAAATGTGCTTTAATTGGATACGGTTAACTTGGAGTTCAAATATGAATACTGCGTTGCAGAAAAATAATTTCCACTGGTAAAACTCCAATGGTTCACCCATAGTAAAAACAGTAATCAAATCATAATTATTCGCTACTATTAACAAATTAGTCTGTTATCTCAAATTGTTCTCACAAGTCGGGAATTCGTCAGGGGATGTATGCCTTGTGTTTAGGCTGTACTGGTAATATTGGCCAACTACTCCAACTTCGGGACCCAAAGTGCCTCAATAACGTTGATTCAAGGAGTAGATCCAAGGGGAAAAGCCCCGTTTCAACTTCGAGAGCAATGGTTGGAGTTGTACGTAGGGCCCCTGTTATCGCCAACATACCTTGTCTATAGGCGTGATGTAGGGGTCATAGAATGGAACTGGAGACGTTGCACCAAGCTGGATATCCGTAACGCATCTTTGCCACGGCAGTCGCTTGAAACAGCGTACGCAGTTGGGAGCAGAGAATCGACTTCGAGATTTGAGATAGTTTTCTAATTCTTTGCGTGATTAGAAAACTTTGATTCGCCGTGCGGGCTACGTGCGCCTTCCATGACAACTTCGAATCGTAGGTCACCCCGAGGTACCTTACCGTCTCTTTAGGTTGGATTGTCGATGATCCCCAAACGAGGGGAGCAGCTTCTGGTGTCCGTTTTCGCGAGAAATGGATGAGTTCAGTTTTGTCTTTTGTGAAATCCAACCAGTCTCTTTACCCACTTTTCCAGGGCTGACAGTTTCTTCACCAGAAACTCAACATTCTTTTCACTGGAAGGTCCTGCTGTGTCTAGGAGGAGATCGTTAGCGAAAAGTTTGGAACGAATGCGTTTTCGTTTGATTAAGTTAAGCGACCCGTTGATGTAGGTGAGGAAAAGGACTGGAGAAATAGGAGATCCTTAAGGAACTCCCTTTCGGATGAAGTATGTAGCGCTACTGTCGGACCCGTGTGCCACGAAAGCTGGTATACCATGTAAAACACTTCTTGTCCATTCGATCAATCTAGCAGGGATGTAAAACTTCCGAAGATCAGCTAACAGTTTACCGTGGTCCACGTTATCGAAAGCCCCCTTTATATCCAAAAGCAGAGAAGTATGGACTTTCCGTTTATCGAAACACCGGAGTATCGCGTCGCTGAAGGAAGATAAGGCATCAGTCGTGGATCTTCCTGGCTTAAATCCCCACTGCGAATCGGACAATATGTGGTTCTGCTCAAGGAATGCTTGTGATCTTCTGGCGACAGCTTTCTCCAGTAATTTTCCGAGGATAGGTAGAAGTGCAATTGGGCGGAAGCTCTTTAACGTAGAGAAGTCGGTTTTGCCAGGCTTTGGATGGGGGAGAACTTTTGCACTTTTCCATAGCTTAGGGAAGTGTCCGAGTGAGAACGATGCATTGAAAATGTTCAAGACAAATCTGCCAATTGTTCGCCAAATTGCTTTTAGAACAACTGATTGAATATCGTCGATTCCAGCAGCTTTGTTGGGCCGTAGTTGCCGAAGTAAGTCGGTAATTTCTTCTAGAGAGAATTCTGGCTTATGTGAGCTCCGCGTGTTTGAACTCGAGGATTGCTGTTCGATTTCTTGGAGGAAGAAACTTGAGGACCCAAGGTTGGTATGCCTTCCAACCAAGTTTCGGCTACGTAGTTTAATTTGGAATGGAGGTCTGGGAAGACTTCGCCATTTTCTTGCCGAAGATTATCCAGTCGGTTGGAACAAGTTTCTTTCCTTAATGCGCGGTCCAGATTCCAAATTATTCTGTTGTCAGGGTTGATCATCTTGTTCATTTAGTAACTGTCTCGAAATCGTCTAGTTTCGGCCCGATATAAATTCCTAGCTGTCTTCCATGTATCTTCTAGGTACTTGCCTCCAAACTGGCGAAAAGTGCGTAGCACTTTAGCGGCTTTTTTCCGAAGGTTAACCAGCTTCTATTCCACCACGGATTCGTTTTCGCCTTAGTGGATCCTCTTGGAATGTTGAGCTGCATTGCTCGTTGGATCGCCGACGTCAATTTCTCTGTGGCGCTGTCAATGGCTTCAGCGGTCGATAGGTTTGACAGCAAGTGATGATCATTGGAAAGCTCTGTTGCGGTATCTTTGCGAAGTATGTCCCAATTTGCACGGTTGTAACACCACTTGAGCGCAGTAGTACTGGAATTGATTTGTGTGAATGTCAGCAGGGTGGCTTTATTTTCGGATTCGTTGTCGAGGAGACTCCATTGCACATGAGGTGTCAACTGGGTTGATCTCCATGTGAGGTCGATTGTGGACGAATGGCCTCGTTCATTGTTGAAGGTGGGGAGATTCCATTCGTTAAGCAGCTGAAGGTTATGGCTAGTAACGAAGTCGTATAGTTGACACCCCCCAGGATCTGGAGCTTTAGCTTCCCATAACCAATGGTGCGCATTAAAGTCCCCCGTTAGGACGTAGCTAGAATCCACCCGTCGACTTCTACTTATAACGTCTTCCAGGAATGAAGTCACGTCTGCTGTGTGGCGTCTATAAATTGTTGCGATTGCAATCGGAGGACCATCCAAACGGGCTAATCTTAAGATCACAAAGAGATCTGTGATTTCCATAACTTGCAATTTGCTGCTAGGTTTATGTAGAAGTATTATGCCTTCGTAATCGCGGACAGGTCTTGAAACATTAAAACCGAGGATCTTTGCAACTTGGAGCTTTTGGGGAGGTTCAAGAATAGCGATGGTGTTGACTTGAAGTGTCTCAGCTTCGCGTGCCGTTTCCGTAAGTTGTTCAAAGCTTTTCCGGACATTATGGATTAGCAGCCGTAGTCCACAATTCATTTCCTGGCAGCAGAAACCCTATTTTTGTCCGCCTCCTTCACTTTTTCCTTGCGAATCGAGCAGGTACTGTCGTAGGCGTAGTGGTCTCCCTTGCCAGTCGCGCATTTTTTCGTATTGCTTCCGCAGGATCTTGAATCGTGGCTTTCAGCGCACTTTGCACAAGCTGGTGTTTTAGAGCGACAGGTAGCGGCCACATGACCATAGACTTGGCAGTTGTAACACTGCAGGACTGTGGGGAATCTCTTGTCCTCGACTTGCGCTAGACGATTAAAGGCGAACAGAGAGCCGAATTTCAGCAACGTGGCTTTGTCTCTGGGGACCGACAGGTGAGGAGGAGGGAGCCATATGCTTTTCCGCTGTTGGGATTAAGCCACGATACTTGATCTTTGTCGAAATGGACTTCCAACTCCGAGTTTCTTTCGCTGAGGTGATGGCAGATCTCGTCGTAGGTTTGATCTTTTGGGAGCTGATGGATTATGACCTTGCGATTTGGTTGGTGAGTAACCGTCTTCACTGGGCCAAGTTTTTCTAATTCAGCAGACTTCAAGAAGGGTTCGGCTTTTTCTCTTTCCGCTTTGTTCTTGAAGGAGAGCCCCAGGTCACCATTTCTTGCTTTCCACGCCAGCACTGGTTTTGCTGCTTCCGGACAGACCTTATAAAGGTCTTTGTCTACTGCCTGTAGGAGCTCCTTCTTGGGAATCGACGTTCTTCTTTTCTCCAGATCTTGTTGTTGGATGAATATCGTCTCAGACAATTCATTAACAGGCGCCTTTGGTTGTGCTGTAGTTGAGGGTGTCATGATTTGGCTTGATGATGTAGCTCGGTACCTAAGTGCCTGAGCATACGATAACCTTCCAGTGGTTGCGACTTGCCTTGAAGTTCTTGCTTAAGAGATTTAACTTCTTCTGACAGAGACTTTACTTGTCGGGCCAGCTCTTCGTTAGATTCTTCAAGTTCCTTTGTTCTTTTCCGGCTTTCTTCAGTGGTAGACTCGACCAGGCGAATGAGTTCGTTATTTGACTCCTTCAGAGCAATAACTAGTTTAGCCAGATCGTGCATTGTTGTAATGTCTTCCGCTGAAGAAACTTCCGACCAATCCAGTCTCAGCTGTTTTTCCGATTCTTGAATCTGCTCGCCGTCTGAAGTTTCCTTTCTTTTGCCGTGATCTTCACCAATACTTTTTCTCTAGGCGTGTCTGGTGGTTCTACACTGGTCACAATACTATTGGTTGTAGTTATGTCTTTTACCAGATTTTCCACACTTGAAGCATAGGAATGTTACTGCGGTAGGCGGAGCTTCGTCTTCGATCTCCACACGGAGGTGGGTACCAGGTGAGTGTCAAAATAGGCTTGGATCTAGACAGTTTTACCCGGAAAACCAATAACCAAGCAATGGATTTATCTTACAGCACTTTTTAGCTGGGGCCAATTACATGACTTATACCTTTTACATGCAATAGGGTTAAAATTTTCCCTTTCGTCGTCTGTAAGAACATCCCTTTTATTTCCAACCATGGCGTGATAGAAAGTAGAGAACTAAAGATGAGACACCAATAAAGGTTGATATGAACCAAGAAAGATTCATATTTTCAGTAAAGAATCGAACCTTTTTCGCGAAAGTGCGAACTTTTTCCAAAAGATCAAAACAATTTCTAGAAAACTTGTCATTCTGGAAAACTTATCTTTAAAATTTGTACTTTTTAAAATAATGTTTCTACTTTTTCCATAAAGTTTCTATTTTTTCCATAAAGTTTCTATTTTTTCAAGAAAGTTTGTACTCTTTTTTACAAAGTTACTACTTTTTCAAGAAAGTTTGTACTTTTTTTTACAAAGAGTCTACTTTTTTCGAGAAAGTCTATACTTTTTCATTAAAGATCGAAACTTTTTCGCGAATGATCGAAACTTGTTGTGAAGAACATATGCTAGTTCTTCTGTACAGACTGGTATGTTTTGAGAGAAAGATTCGAACATAATCAAGTTTGATTCAACTTACTATAACTGTTTAGAAACTTAACAAGTATTATGCGCAAAAATTATAAAAATAAAGGACAAGGTATTTTCCTCTTGGATTCATGTATTTTTTTCGATTTTTCATATTTTACAGTTCACACAAAAGCAGTCACTAGAGTTTCACAATAAGTTTTCACTGAATCCTCAGCGTATGGAACAAATATCACTATGAAAAGTCTTACTATTTTACCTTACACGAGAGTTTGAGGCGTAGACACTACCCCAAGTAGCACACTTCGGTCGAGGTGTCGTCGCTTTCCGACTTATTTACGTCGCCGCGCGACGATGAGGTACCGCCACCCTGTCCTCTATAAGTCAATGGCTACCGACGTTGACAAGCGACGTATTAGGCGCATCATCAAGCGAGGGTTTGTCGGCGTTTCCTGACGACTTTACGTCAACGTCTGCTTCCTACGTCTGTATAGCTTACTCTAATCGACTTTCAAAAGACGTCTACGTTCGACGACAAGATAACGTAAAAATGTGTAGTTATAGCAACGTTTAGTTGAGCAGTCGCTGCGACGGATTCCCGCTACTTCCGGTGGTCTTTTCTAACCCTATAGTAATGTTCAGTAGAGACGTTACTGCTTCGACTTATTTTCCCTTATTTGATTTATAACGTCTTTAATTAAACTGTCATTTTTAACATAAGCCTTTTTATTTTACAAAGCTGAGTAAGTGATGAGTCAAGCTTTACATACGCCGAGAAACAATAAACATGAAGAACAACAAAAAACAGCAGTAAAATAAAAAAAAACTCAAACATTAAAAATCGATTACGAAAAAATCTTGCACAATTTAACATATTAATAAGAAATAATGAAATAGTACATAATAAATTAGCAATAATGAAATTTCACAACATAACAATTTGCGACCAGCTGTACAATTGTGGTCTTGTAAAACTACAATTAAAACTATTGCGCAATCAGTATTCTTCCTCCGAATCAATGTTTGGAGTAACATTCTTGGATGCTGTTTACGCCCTGTTTGGAGCGTGTTTTAGGAACAGGCATGTCTCTTCCTTAAAGGTAGCCCTGTCGAAATTAGGGAATTTACCACGATTTAAACCTTCTGTAAAAAAAAGAAAAAAAATTATATAAATAATCAAGCACATTAGATGACAGATACTTACGTCTAATTAGCTTCACCAGCACTGATGTTCTGATTCCCGGCTTCTTAGCGAGTCGAGCAATATGAGCCCTTCCGTGCCAGTTGTATGACTTCCAAACATCGTCCGTGGCAACCGCGAGCCATGCGTTCCTGACCGCAAATGTGCGTAAATGCATTGCAAGGCTCTTGAAATTTGCATTTGTAAAAAAGTAAAACGCTATACCTTTGAAAATTATACGTTTAAGTCAAGCGAAGTAAACTTACCGCAAGTATGAACAACTCATGTCAATAAGGTAAGCAATAAAACGACCACTTTGCCAAGAGTTTGCGTAACGTTTGTGGTTGGGAGTACGTTTGCATACGGCTAAGCCCCATAACTCGTACTAACCAGATTTAGGAAAAATATAATGGAGAAATTTTGGGTGTTTTGATGGTAAAAGTTCGCAAGTGGGTGGTAAAAGGATTGCTTTGTTTTTAAACTTTCACTTTAGTTTCGCTGTGTTTGTTCGTGCTTCCTACAGCGTTCCCAAATGGTCCATGATGTCATTATTGGACCTAGAATTTGTAGTTCGAACATCCGGAACAATTTTTTGTGTGCGTTTCGTTATTAGCTCTTTTTCTTAGATGTTTATTTTTCATGGTTTTACATGCACTATTGTTACTTAAACTCTTCATTTTTATATACATTTTTTAGGCTAGGATAAATAAGGTTAGGTTACTGAGGTAGAATTAAGTTCGATTTTGGGTGCTTTTTTGACTCTGCCTTTAATTTCAGATAATGCTTTTTTCTTCCTCGACTTTTCCGTTTTGCTTAACAAAAGCTGTGGGGTATGGCTATATGCAGCACTTTTACGTTGCTTTAATCTGTTGAACTACGGATTGTCAGGAGAAGGAATTGGTTGTTAAGGAGAAATAAGTATAGCTTGAGGAAAGCATTGATAATTAATAAGAGAGAAGGCAACGAAAAAGCATGCTCTTGGACTGAAAATTGGCCAAGAGTGTCCAGATAGAGGTGTTCCTTGCGAGCAAATAATCCAAACGAAGAAAAGAATGTTAACCCTTGTATTAAATCAAACGTTCATTTTTATCGCTTCAACACTTGATTTAGTACTGACCTTGAGATTAAAAAAGAAGTAGTAAAGGAGAACATACAAAATTTTAAATAATCACTTTCGAACTTAGAACCGGTTCGAAAGCGCAGCCACGTTTTACTGCACAATTCCGACCAAGGCATCTATTTAAGCTTACTTGTAAAAAGAAAAGAAAAATCAACTGGACGGAGTCCCCCAGGACAATTTATAAGACCTCCCAGGG
>JAHZNP010001512.1:0-18834 GCA_020615345.1 Triops cancriformis
GTTCTTTCAAAAAAATTGGATCCAGTAGCTCGAATGCTCTGGCATCCATTACTGTAACACACGCTCCTGTGTCAACAAGACATCTAAACGGAATTAACCCTATTCTAATATGGACGAAAATTCTGCTTGTAGGATTTGAAAAGGACTTTCTAATAAATTTTGGCGCCGACTGGCCTTTTCCGAGTGCTGCAGTCAGCACCTTTAGTTTGTCGACCTCGATCTACAGTGCAATGCAATATGTCCCAGTTTATTACATTTGAAGCACCGAATAGGTCTGTTGGACCTTTGCATAGGACGCGATGCACGTTGATGGTTAATTGGTTGAGTGTTGGATTGCAGAGGCCTATAACTGTTGTAACTGTTCTTGTAGTTGTAACGGGGGTATTGGACGTAACTACCTGGTTCGCGGGCTAAGGGTTTTCTAATTTCACTACCCCTTTACAAATACAAGTCGTATTACTTAGTCGCTATCGTCTCCAAGTAAAGAGCTGATTTGTTTAAAAGAAAAATATGAAGCGAAACAAAAATATTCTATGAACATATATTCTGCGTTTTGCCTAAGTTTAAAAGATCTTCCTGATATCCAATTAAAAATAATAACCTTAACTTACAAGCTTGTATCAATACTACTTTTCACTTTCGTCTCTAAATAACGAGCCGATTTTTTTAAAGGAGAAATGCTAAGCGAAATAACAATAATCTGTGAAAAAATATTCTGATTTTCGCTTAACTTTAAAGGATTTCCTTTGAATCCAATTTAAAGGAATATCCTTAACTTAGGTCAAAAGAAGTTGTGGATTGATTGAGGGAACTTGTTGAGCTCCATTTAAATTGCCCTGCTTGCCAACGAAATCCCATCTCAAAAATTTCATATATTCTTGAGAGTGATTGCCTAAGCTCTGTAATCCATTTGCAGTAATAACCACGTTACAGACGATAAGATGAGCTCAGTGCACCATCTGAACTGCACGAAATTTCTACGTAAGGAAATTCTCCTTTTTGTGAACTTTGCTAATGTGGTAATGAAGTTGCTCATCTTTTGGTTTAATTTAGTTATGGCCTCATGAAAGTTGTTGACGTTATACGCTTTGTATTAATGCATGGAATCTCATAAGTATGACTGCAAATAAAGATCAGAATTTTCATTGCGACATCCCTCGAGTAGCAAATCATTGTTTTTCGTCATGAAGGGACTGTAAAGCCAAGAACAATTCAAATCGCTGCCAGGCAACCAGGTCGCTTCTGCAGTGATTGCTCTTCGCTCAAATTGCGGAATAGTGTATTTGCCTCTTTTTCCTTTTTATTTTGACAAGAAACAAGATCTGTTTTTCTTTCTGTGAAAGCCTTCTGTTAAACCTGCATTGATGTTTCACAATTTGCCAGCTCTTCTCATAGATGGGTTGTCTTGTGTCGCAAACTAGAAAAAATCCTATTTGGCGTATTTCTCTTTTTATTGCTCTATTTCTTATGTCTATTTTTTAAGAGATTGTGGAGATTGCGCAGTAAAACTCCAGTGGTATTCCTCCTTTAATACTGAACTTTACAGCTGAAAGGAAATTTAAAGACCAATGAAGCAAAACACGGAGCAATTTTAATCAAAATTTTGGGAATTTTTATTTCATGAAAAGAGCGCATTTTGCAAGTGAACATAACATATCTATACAAAGCGTAAAATGTCTTTATAAACCCTATTTAAAATTGTTGGTTAAACTGGTTAGGAAAATTGTTGAACTGGCCCTGGGGTTGTTGCTGGAAGGGGAACTGTTGCTGGAGAGGAGCAGTTATTGGCGCGTCGAAGCTGAAGCTAAAGCCACGGTTGCGAGCAGCCACTCCATTATTGGCATTAAAATTGCTATTGAAGTTCTGGGGAACTTGCTGAGGGTTGGAGGGGAAAGAATTGAAGTTGCTAGTGGGAACGTTTTGCGGCACAAAGTTGTTGAAGCTGTTTTGTTGGGGTGCAGACTGGGGGAAGAATTGTTGTTGTTGTTGGGGAAATTGCTGAGGCACGAAAGTATTTTGAGGCTGTTGGAATTGCTGTTGTTGAATAGGTTGAGGGAACTGTTGAGGCACGAAGGTGTTCTGAGGCTGCTGTTGGAATTGTTGAGGTTGAGGCTGGAACTGTTGAGGCTGAGGTTGGAATTGTTGACGAGTAGCCAGTGGAGCAATTGGTTGAGGAGCTACTGGACGGGGAGCCGATACTTCAGGGACCGGTTCGGGCAAATGGTCACCAGTAGCGCTGAATCCTATTACCGGGAAGAAGAAAGGGAATTTATGATAATTCGCGGTTTATTAGGAAGTTATTCAATTCCTTGTTTGAAGTTGATACTTATGGTTAGTTGTCTTTCATACTTATGGGAAGAATAGTCTAAGAAGGCGTAAAACTTACCGGTTCCGTTACCAGCAGTGTATTCGACTACTTTGAGGTCACCGGAGTCATCCAAGTAGCCGTATTTGCCCTTGACGTTGCCGCTCTTGTCACGTGTTTCGACTTTGAAAGTGCCATCACCGGATTCGTAACTGTGAATAATAAAGGCACTAATTACATATACAAACGAAAAGAGAATCGATCTGAAGTAATTTAGGAAAATCAAGACAGTATCTTTGTCTATTTTTTCTATCATGACAGGATTTTTTATTTATTTTTTTAGTTTCAGAAGAGTTCGTTGTTGATAGCTGTATCCCTTATTTCTAAGATTTCCAAGATAATTACGATTGAGATCTAAAAATAGACTAGAGTTTAATTACCCAAAAGTGTAAGAACCGTCATCGTTGACTTTGCTAATTTGTTTCAAGATAGGGACAGGGGTGCTTGTGGGTTCCGTAGGCTTTGAGGTTTGAGCAGCAGCCAGAGCCAAAAAGGCTAAGCACACGACCTGAAAGGAAAAGTAACGTAAGTAACTAATATACAACAAGAAAATCAGAGACTTACAGCCTTGGTAAACATTTCTTGTAAAATGGATTATCCACTGAGGGGATGAAACCAAATGATGTTGCTGAGATGAACGGTGGATGTTGGATGATGTTGAAGACTGGGGATCCGCCTCGTTTTATACTCTGCTCTGGTGCTTCGGACAATGCATTACATGATTACACGTCTTGCGCCTCAAAGTTTGCGATGCCTTCCGGAAATTAGGCTGTGGCTTAGGAAAAACTTGCCACTGGCCTCTAAAAAAGTCAACTTCCCAGTTCCAGTACCGGCCCTCGGGACAAGCTGATACATGTACCAAGGTGCACGCCTTGGGCATGTCAAGATAAGGGCGTGGTCCACTTCCGAGTTCCTTTCCCGATCGTCTTTTGATCCGTTTCCTTCCTCGAACTTACTTGTATGTGTTTGTTTGATTGCATATTCCCTCTTTTTAATCTTCTCTGTCAAATTTATTAATGTACCATATAAAAAACGGAAAACCTAATTAATACAAAGACGGCAACGAGCAATGCTCACGCCGTGAAGAGACTATAAGAGACTCTTGTGTAAGTTTCCTAAAAGTGTTACAGTCATAAGCGAGTGTTTTCTTTATAAAGTTTCCATACAATGCTTTCAAATAATTTAAATTTTTCTCGTAGAAGCAGTAAGCTTCATAATCAACAAGCTTCATAAGTCACATTCAAGAATGCAATAGAAGAGTAGGTTTAATAACCAACAACAAATGTTTAATTGTTAACAGTAGAATTGCCAATATTTAACCTGATGTATTGTACAATAAGTATTCAGAAATTTAAGTTTTTCCAGATTTTATTTGAAAACACTTTCTTAATTAATCGCATTACAGGTTGAAAACATATACTGATGGAATTTTTTGCATTTATTCAGATTGTTCTTCCGCATTTTGTATATTTTTGCCTTCGGTCTCATACAAGCTTATTGGTTGTTGATCTTTCCTTTCACGAAAACTACGGTAGCGACATCTGCTTTCCGCTGTGTTATTTTACACAATACACATCTGTAAAACGACGCAAGGTAAACCGATACTAAATAGCCTACACTTGCGTAAGCTGTCTCCAAAGTTCTCGGGAATATTCTGTAAACCAAAGCAAGGGTTTTGCAACGGAAAATTTCTTTTGTTGCCCAGTGCCGTAACATTAAGCCGTTCGCATTTTGTTGTGACGAGTACTTTACATATATATATATATATATAGAATAATCTAGAGTTAAATAACTTTTATCTTGGGCTTAGGTTTATTGGTTAATTGTGCCAATGGTTCACTGTGTAGAATTTGCTGGTCACTGGTACGGTGAGGAAGTGTGTTCCTAGTTTCGGGTGTGGCGGAAGTGAAGTACACGACACAAAGAGATTCGGTTCTTCTTGAAGGGAGAATGGGGTCAATGCCAGTGTTGTTTGCTAAGTTTGGTGGTAAGGTTTCCTTACCTTGACAAGGATGAATAATCTTGATTGAGAAAGGGAAGGAAATTGTAACAGCTCAGATAGGATGGAGCGAACAACCTTGAGATGATTTCAGAGTTTGGGAAAGAGGAGGAACCGGTGATTTTTTTTTCGCCCGTAGACTCAGGGTCATCCTCTCCCTTTCTTTCTTTGAAGGAGGACAAGTTTCTGTTACCAGTTTTTTTCCTTCTTTTTGTTAAAGTGTATAATATTGGTGAATCTCGGAAGAATCGTGTGGGTTCTTCTCCGTTTGACTAGGGTAATCATGGGCGTGTCTTCGCTTCGGTTCTAGTCTCTTATTAGGGAAAATCAGGTACTGACAAGTCCTTTCAGTTTGGCACATGACACTCAATATTGGACAATTAGATGTAACTAGAATTGATAAGAGACTTATTGCTTTTAAGGTTTATTCTGTAATGAAGCGTTACATTCTGGCAATCGCGAAAAAATAGCATCTTAGGGGCCGTCCACAAATGGCGCCACCCGGGTAGAGGGTGGGTGGGTTCAGTCAAAGATGACGCGAGATGACGAGAGGGTGGGATGGGGTTGGCAAGAAAGTGACGCCATCCAATAACTCTACACTTAATCTGTGATTCTATGCAAATCAATTTTACGTATTTCGTAAAATATTGTTTTTAAAATAATAATTAGGAAATCTTGTATAATACACAAGATTTAGGAAATCTTGTGTAATACACAAGATTTCCTAATTAAAAGTAGGAAATCTTGTGTAATACACAAGATTTCCTACTTGTGTAATACATCTTGTGTAATACACAAGATTTCCTACTTTTTTTGCTTTTCCCGTTTTTAATTTGTGAGAGGGGTCAACCAGGTGATGGCGCCATTTTAGAGGGTGGGGTGACGGCAAAGGTGACGGTAGGTGACCAAGGGGGTGGGTGGGTAAAAAATTCTCGATTTTTGAGTGGCGCCATTTGTGGACGATCCCTTAGATATTACACAGACCTCAGTGTAGTCTTGGGTTTTGTACAGATGACATTGTTAGGACAGTACGTATGCACTTTTTATACTGTATGTACAGCGATCACTCCATGCACGTAGCAGTTAAGTTTCCGTGAAAAAAATGTATGAGATGGACCCTGGTTGCATAATACAGTGGAACCCACTTATAACGATATCGGATATAACG
Source organism: Triops cancriformis (assembly GCA_020615345.1). Taxonomy (NCBI): domain Eukaryota; kingdom Metazoa; phylum Arthropoda; class Branchiopoda; order Notostraca; family Triopsidae; genus Triops; species Triops cancriformis. The sequence continues at coordinate 5,533 of JAHZNP010001512.1, forward strand.
ATAACCCGCCTATAGCGATACAAAACTTACGGTCCCGTTTTAGTCCCATTTAACCCAATGAGAACGATATTCGGTTATAACGATATCGCTTATAACGATAATTCGCATTAACTGATATACGTTTGAAGCCCATGTGGTATCTGGTAATGATTAATGATTCCGGATATAACGATGCCCTTTGACATATCGATGACACTAATTCCTTGGCCCTGAAAAGGGGTGTCAGTAATTCCCTGGAAAGAATGACTGTGTAACAGGTTTTCAAAACAGGACGTAACTAGCTTTCACCACCTTTCACCTTCGACGTCTCTCGTTGGCAATGTTCAGTTCAGCTTATTTTTTTTTCTTTCCCCAATTTGTATTTCTTTCCCCTATGTATAGGCAAGTTCTGATATACCGATACTCCGCTTATACCGATATCGACTGTCCGGTCCCGAGCCCATCGTTATAAGCGGGTTCCACTGTATAGGGATATGTTCCGTGTTCTTAAAAAGTGTACTCTTATGGAGACAGAAATTTATCTTTTGATTTTTAACTATGTGTCTATAAAGATCCTAAAAAATTTGGCTCAACTATAATTAATTTACGCCTTTTAAACTTGCTCCGAAACGTTATAATTTGAAACAACCTATTCGGCACGACTCTCTAATTGCTTGTTCGAATGTTGTCGATATGTAAAGGAAATATGCGTAAATCGAGACCGCATAAAAAGAGAGTTTAATTGCACATTTTTTAATATATTTTTTATATTAGCTTTCGAACTTGTTCTTACGATGCTTTGAGCATTGCGTTGTCTTGCCTCTTATGTTAATTCGGTTTAGAATGAATGGTTTACGATTTATTTTTAGCTGTATGTATAAAAATTCACAAAGATAGCGTAAACCGGTAAAATTCGTTACGCGAAGCCTCCATATAAGGTTCTGAAGCTGATTAGACCGTGGTTAATGATCGATAGTGGGTTTTCGGGAAAGGTTTACGATTTTTTTTACCTTATACGTGCTTGTATGCTCTGTTTCAAACCGAAGGCTTCCGAATTTACTTTTATGTGGCTCTGTGCGCTTGAAGTGAAAGTCGCTTTTTGTCTTGTGGAAAATATAGCGTCTTTCGCTAGTTACGGCTAAAATCTATTAGTAGCCATGTAGTTAGGGAAAAAACTAAGGCTGTGCAGAAAATCACAAAGTTCAGACTTGATCTCAAGACAGTTGCACTTGCTGGTCACGCATAGTAAAGCTCATAGCATATCCTTTCAATTTTTTTTACGCTACTTTTAGCTTTAGAGTTCGTACGTGCTATTCCTTCTAATTTCCCAAAACAAGGTTTCTTTGCTTCTGTCTCCGCTCAGCTCCACGACCACAACCTGCAAATAGTCCTTGTACCACTTGCTTGTGAATTTATCAAATTCTACGCAATATTTGGAGTTGATTCACACATACTATGAGGATCGACGCACCAAGTATTTCGTCTCGCGGGATTTAGTGAGCGATTTTTATAGGCCTTTGAGAAAAAAGGTGGTAGTAACGAAAATAATCTCCCTTCTGAACGGTGATTACAAGGTGTACAATACACTATTTATAGCTTGAATATTCACACTTCCAGCTCTTAATTATTCATACTAGTATTAGAAAATGAACGTTTGAAAAATAAACTTCGGCCTAAGGCACACTATCTAATATTGTTAGAAATTTGTGTGTGTGAAAGAAGTGCTAATTCTGCGAATCGTCAAACCCGTCTCTCTCGCGTGAGCTCTGTTTCTTCAGTGCAGCGCAAATTCTTTAGTGCAGGTTAAATTTCGGCGAAATTTCGTTCGTCAAAAAAAGAAGCAGTTCTTATTATTTTGTTTTCTTTGTGGTTTCTCCATTTGCTTGTTGTAGTCTTTACGTGAATAGGTTTACTAAGCACGAACGAAATTGTTTTACCTAGTAGTCTACTTCACTGCGCCCACTATTGTAAGGTTCCGGTGCACGTTGCGCTCCTTCAGGCTAATTAGATGTGAAACGACTCTGGCAATCTCACACAAGCTGTGTATTAGTGTATTTAGTTAATGTCGTAGAGGTTTTTCTTTTGTATAAATAAGTAAGTAAAAAAGTTTAGTAAATCGATGGCACTCAAGTCAAATCAAGAAAATGTGTTCATGAAATTGGGTTTCTTGGGACACACGATTTTTTTACGTTTTAGCGAATGCAGAATTTAAAACCGACGCTTAACTGTTGGAGTAATCACCTAAAAAGTTTTCAGCATGTACTCAGGAGATATCTCCGAAACTAAATATCCGATTTTAATTCTACCTTTGCTAAAAGATTGTTACAATTGCTCTAATGTGCCTTGGCGTCCATTTTTTAATTTCTTTCTCCAAAAAAAACTTGAAAATTGACTCGGTTATTAAAAACTCAGTTTTTTACAAACATGATATAACATCCAAAAGATGTTTTGCGTAAGAAATTAACTGTAGCAAATAGCTTAAGAAAATTAAACAGTTTGAGCGAAATCACTTCAGGTGATTCGCCGGAACTTGTCATTCCCCTACAGGAGGTTTCTAGGCACCGGAGTCCGAAGCTTAGTACCTCCCTCTGGGCGGGGTTTACCTTTGTAGCGTAGTTTTCTGTATCGTAGTTTTGAAGAAAAAAGATTTAGCTCATGAATTCCTCTTCGCTTTCCTGCTAAAAGAAATGCACAAGCTAATTTAGCGTAATTTTATCGAATACTGGGGGTTTTGAACATAATAACACAAACTACCTTATAAGCTACCATCCGGTTATTATCCTGGCGTGAACGTCGTGAAACAGAAAGTGAAAGTTTTCCTTTTCAGGTTCCAGGCTTTGGAACAAGTATTTCAACAGGTTTTATAGTTAAATGCTTACTCGTCCGGATCATAGTTGTATTCCCATAACCTTCGGTCTTAGTCATTTATCAAGCAACTGCGCATTTGGTGGTTCTATGCTCCACATACTTTCTTAAGCTGAGAAAGCAATACCCGAAAGGAGTTCACATGACCTCGTAAGCCATTCAAACCGAACATTTTCACTTAAAATTATTGTGATAACTCCCGTAGGAAAGAAATAGAGTTAGTTTGCAGAAATACCTGACTCTTTACTGCCCATACGAAAATATTTGCAGTTTTGGTTCAATAAAACCTTAGTAAAACCTGAATGGTACGGCAAAATTTTGCGGTATTAATTAAGTTCTACTGAGGTAAAATTTCGGTATTTCGTCACACGTATTTTACCGCACTGGTACTTAAAGTAATTTTGCAATAATACCTCAGCAAAACCGGAATATTTGCCGCACGTACCGAAAGTATACCTTTTCCCACATAAGTGTTTCTTTCAAGTACGCGTGGTATATAAATGATTTTGCATGTAAATGTACTTCAAGTATACAGCAAGTAAACCTTAATCATACATAAATTTTAAACACTTGTATACCATCAATATATTTTCATTCGACTTGAAGTATGCCTCGGGTATTCTTAATTTTCTGAAAAAGTAAAACACATGAGACAGAAAATACTTTTTTGCATTTTTTCAAATTATAATTTGTTTATTTATTTCACTAATTCACTTGAACAATTTAAGTGCTATCAACAGTTGAAACCACATTAACAAAACATTCAAAAATGCAGATACTCAGACTGTACAAGAACAATTATTATTTAAAAGCAGTAGCAGCAAAAACAAATTCACTGAACAATTCACAAAAATCAAAAATTCATTTAAAAGCATATAAGCATGCATTATTCAACAACAATTATGTAAAAACAATAGCAACAAAAGGTAAGTTCACTTAACAATTCCAATAAAGTCAATATTTAACAGAAAAACACAAACATGCAAGCATTTTTTTAAACAGCATTATTGCTTTAAAAGCACAACAACAAAGTACACAACAATACAAAAATAAAATTAGCACGATCTTCGTCTGCAGGCAGTGAATGTTCCACATCAAGGACAGTCTTACATTGCACACACAGACAAACTAAACGGTAGTTTTGCAAAGAGCAAAAATATAGCTTGACTTGCGTAGCAACAACGTTTGTTGACGACTCAAAGACTAAGCACCAAATACCAACCTTTTCTCCTGAGAATTAACGCCACGTTAGTAACTTAGCTTAAGGCTACATCTTGCTATTGCCTTATACCCCTTCTTGTGGCTCCTTTATTTTATCACTTCAATTGCATGTACCCTTTTAGGAAGACTTGGTCATTACACGGCTATATTGTGCAAGAAAAAGTCGATAATCGTATCTCAAAAGGTCAAGAATCGTTCATGCTTTCCTTAGAATTTTCAAATGTTTGTGAAATTCTCGCTAGCTAATTGGTTTCGGATCATAATTAAAGAAGTAAATGAAAAACTGGAGAAAATCGTTTGGAAAAATACCATCACATCTCCTGTAAATTGTAACGGGAGTCGTTAGAGATAATACCGAAATGGTTTGAAGTACTAGTAAAACCATGGAGGCTTTTCATCCTATCCCCCCACCCACCCCCCCAAAAAAGAATCAGTTAACAGTGGCGAACAAAGAAGAATGCCTAAATGTCCCTCAAAATTAATTTTACCCCCCCCCCCCTCACACACACACACAAACACACCGAAACGAAATGCTCAGTAAAGATTTGCGTGTCTGATGTAAGCCATTTCGCGGGCAAAAGGTGATATAATTTAAATTTATAGTCAATAGTAATAAATTATGAATCGATTCAGTATAACTTCAGTAACACTCTTTCATTACACGTGGTCGCACGGAGTTCCTCTGCGGTTTTACCGCTAAAGAACAGCATGCAGGGCAGGTCCGAGTGCATTCTTGAACCGTAACTAAACTTATTTTTTACTTGAGTAAGTCTGGCCAAAGTATGCAGTACTCTTTCGATTTTACCGCTCAAAAACATTAGGTAGGATACAGGTGTTTGCATTCGGAAACTGAAGCAAAACATCATTCTTACCTGAGTAGAACTGGACGAAAATTGCAATAAAATACGTGTGCCGAAATACCGGAACCCAAGCAAAACAACCTGATGTTTATGCTGGAAAAATTGCGGTTTTATTGCAGTACCCCTACCGCAACTTTTTCATACGGGTGGTTCCTTTCACTACGCTCATTTCCAACTTACTTCGCCACACCGAATTAATATATCCATCCCTGCTAAGCACTAGAAGAAAGCACACTAAAAACTCATAAAAAGTAAGAATGAATAAGAAAAGGAAACGAATATACGCAAAATGTTTATATTAAAATGCACACGCATACACTTTCTCTTTAACACAAATTTACATACATCACGGCACATTTTACCGCAAAATTCCAGGAAAAGAAGGGTAAGAATGGCAAAGTTTCCGTCAACGAGCCGACACAGCAAAAGAAGATTTGAAACGTGTTTTTGTTTCCTTTTTTGTAAAGTTCCTCTCTTGACTTTATTTAACCGCTTAAGAAGGCATCAATCTGACCAGAAGCGAAAGTATTGGGATCGACGGCTGGCCGAGACTGCGCCGGCCTAACCGGGGCGCTTTGCGTCCTGACTGCCGGAGCGGGGGCAGAAAACGCGCTTGGTGCGAATCGCTGTGGCTGTGGCTGTTGCTGTGGCTGCTGTGAAAACTGCTGGTTAGGAAGGAATGACGCCGGTGGCTGCGATGGCGATGCACCAAATGCTCCAGGGAAGCCGCCAGCTGATGGTGTTTGCTGCGATGCGAATTGGTTGTTTCCGAAGTTGTTGAACTGGGGTTGGGTGAAGCGGTGGTCTTGGACAGGGAACGCGTTGTTCGGGGCGAAGTGCTGGGAGGGAAAGGCATTTTGGGGTTGTTGGGCTTGGTTAGCGAAGAAGGTTTGGGGTTGGGGCTGGGCTTGTTGTCTAAGGAGGTTTTGTTGCTGTTGTTGTTGCTGTTGCTGACGTTGGCGTTGGTCCGCGGATGGTCCGAACGAGTTGAAATTGATCTCAGGTTCGGCGACGCGAGGAGGAGCTGTGGTGGTAGCAGGGCGCTGGGTGCGTGCAACGGTGATAGCAGGTTCTGGGGTGGTGACAGCCACGCGGATGGGGGTTGGGGTGGTGGTAGTTGAGGTGCTTGGAACAAAGCCGATGAGTTTTTCGCGGATGGAAATGTCAGCTTGGTCCGGGATACGTTGGACGAGGTTGCTTTGGAACTGGTTGGTGTTACGGTCGAAGATGAGTTCGCTGGTGAAAGTGCGGGTTCCTGTCCGCGGACGGCTCGGTCGCTCTTCCTCGCGGTCCTCTTCGTCGGAGAAAACCGGACGGGCGACGGGAACCGGGCGAGGAGCGGCGGGCTGGGTTTGAGGGTTAAAGCGAGCTATCTCAGCCTCGAAGTTGAACTGGTTCGAGCCGGTGTTCGAGGGGCTGACGGAACGGGGAACGGTCGTTTGGCGAGTGGGCGCTGGGGTGGCGGTGCCGAAGAAAGTCTCTTCTTGGATTTGTTGTCGTTGAGGCTGAACATGTGGGGCAGCGTTCGTGGCGGGGACGCGGGCCTTGCTTACGACGACCTTACGTGTGGGTACCTTGGTCTGAGTGCGAGCGGGTTGAGGGTTGACATTGAACTGTTGAAGCAAAGTAGCTTCGTCTTCTTCTTCGGAACTCTGTTCGACCTGAATTGCTGGGCGGCGGGCAGGAAGGTTTACGATGCGGTTTGCTTCGTTACTTTCTTCCTCTTCTTCTTGGGCGTTGGGGTCGCATGGGTTACCGGAGACGTAAGTAAACTCACGACGTACACCGTCAGGGTCGACGTAGCCGTACATGCCGCGCACGACGCAATCGGAGCCGCGTGTTTCTTCTTTGAAGGATCCGTCCTCGTTCTCGTAACCGAAAGTGAAAGACCCGTCAGCGTTCAAAGTGCTGTAACGGCGCACGGTGCCAACCACATTAGTGGTCTTAATATCTTCTTCAAGGTCTTGTGTAGCCACAGGACGGGCGCGGGTAGTTGAGGGACTCGGAGTGACTTGGGATGCAGTGGTACGGAGGCTATTGGTAGTAGGACGGCGAGCCGCGGTAGTGGACGCAGGCGTAGCTGGCACGGTTACGCGGGGCACGGTGAGTCGACGTACTGTAGTTGGAGGGACAGTGACTGGAATCGGCTCTTCTTCAACAATGATCTCTTCTTCAATGATCTCTATCGACTCTTCGTCTTCTGCGAAAGTAGATGGAGGAGGCGTGGTAGTAGTGGTGGTTGTTGTAGTTGTTAGCGTACGAGAACGACCACGGTTCAGTGATGACGCTACGCGGTTTCGCGTAATGGGTCTTTGGGCTAACGTTAGATCCAATACCGCTGCTGCTACCAGCAGTATTACCTATGAACAAGAATTTGTATTATAACAATCCTTATATTGGGACATTTTTGTTTAATACGACGCTGTACTTAGTGACTGTACTCATCGTGAGAAACGACCGAAGCAAATTGTCCTTTTCGAAGAACTTAGTACTATGCAACAATGAAGTTCCCCAAGAATATCGTGGGGAAAGGTGTAAATTGGTTAAGATACTTTACTGGGCTAACAGAGCGGTTTTCTGCCGTAGTTTACTATTCTATGCGTAATCTTTACTACTTCGATGGTAAGTTCGCTAATTGCAGAATGTTAACGGACGAACTTGCACTTACCAGGGTTTTGGGTAGCATGGTGTACATTTTGTTACTTGCAGGCACGCTGGGTGTAATTGAAAAAGATTTTCGTCAGAACTCGGATTAAAACTAAGCACCACAAGTCCTTGGCTGTTGTTCTGATCGTTGCGCACCTCGCAAGAATGGATCTGGTTTGAATACTTAGACGAGCTCTGCTCGGGGTTTATATAGGCACCACGCCCTGCACGTTCTCGGGCACTACGAGACGCTACAATCTTGGGTACCGAAGCCTTGAGGGGCGTTCTATCATGGAAGTTACGTTGTGTTCCCGCTCGCTCTCTTTTTTCTGGGGTTTTGTTTGAAAAGGCAAAACTTGTTGCGAGCGCACAGGTTTCGCTGCCTGCCTGACCAAGTGACCATCAAACTTCTTTGTTGCTTTCTCTGTCTTTGCAAGGACTAAAAACAAAATCGACCAGCTCATTTCCTGTATGTCAACTTTACCGTCACGTAAAATGAAGTTGTTTCCTGGATTGTGTTGTGCTTCCTTTCTCAACTGGATTTATTAAAACTTTCATTATGTAAAATACTCTTTTTAAGCTTATGTTAAAGTTTATAAATTCTTTTCGCATCAGCTTCTTGGAAAACTTTAACGGTAACTTTCGCTAACTTGCTCGGTTTTGAAATCACTGCAAATGTACTGAAAATATATTTCTGTCGTGTATTGAATTTATTAGAAAGGCTACTTCGCCCACACCTCACCCATGAAAACACACTTGGAGTCAAAAAATGTCGGTAAAATTTCCAGAACATCGTTACATAGTTTTCAAAACCCTCATCACAGGAAGATTTTAACCTCAATGTCTAAAACTGTGGATTCAGATATATCTAGAGAATGCTTTTGGTGATACTCAGTGATCATCTAACTTTACTCCGACAGACGTGTGAAAAATTTATAATTTTCCTATAAAGTTGGTTACGGCATTTTCCTGTGTAATTGTCCGTTGAAACAAGATTTCGGTGTACAGTACAATGTGGCCTTAAAAGATATATTTCTTGCATACGTACCATTGAAGTGCAATGTATTGGGTCATTCAGTGAGTCCGGACACCTTTTTAGCGAAAAGGTGAAAACGAATTTTTCTGTACGGAACGATTTTTTTTTCAAAAATTTTTGGACTATTTTGTTCGATCACGTTAGCCCAACGATTGGGTAGATCAAAGATTCCCTCGTCTAAGAACGTCTTCTATTTTTGTGTAAAAAACTGATCGAGGTGCTTTAATATGGCCTCCGGATTTGCGATTGTTTTCCTTGAAGAGAATTTTAAAGAGAGCGGAAAACCCCTTAGTCTGATAGAGTAATGTCAGGACTGTAAAGATAGTGCTGTTAGAACATCCCAGGAAAATTTCCAACAGTTTTTGTCAGTTCCGCAAGGATACGTGTCGCCGGGCATTGTCGTAGTGAAAGGTTACGCGTCTTCTGTTGGCTAATTCCAGACGCTTTGAGCAAAGGCATCTTTCAAAGTTCCCAATTCCTCGTAGTATTTCTCAGCATTGATGGTTTGACCTTCTAGGAATAGCTCATAACAAACCACTCCTTTAAAATCCCAGCTGATGTAGGGGAGACCGGGGCACGTCTGTCACTTTTTTGGTCTCGAGTGCCCAGGAGACGTTTTATGAACGATGCGAAAATAATTTTTGTGCTTTAAAGTAGCATTGCCATCCTAGTTATCGTGTGATTGTTTTGGCGAGTCAACTCAAGCCATTATTTTTAAAATTTAATTTCTACCAGAGCCGGTCAAATTGACCAACGTGCCCCAACCATGGGGTAGGTTGGGCAGGACTGTGGCGTACAATACCTTGGTCAATTATGGAATTCCTTCAAGTTTTGCAGAAATTTCGCGTTTTGCCAACAACCCTAATCATGTAGACCGAAAACAAGCGTGACGTAAAAAAAATAACTAAAACGAAGCACTGGTTTATTATAAAATGCCATTCAATCACAAACAATTTACGGAGGCCATGAAACGCTATTGCAAGCAACCGGGGCATGGAGCATCTTATTTTTCGCTCCTCAAAAGAGTGTAAGAATCATGCTAACAATAAGGATCATGCTAGTCTAAAAAAAATTTCGAAACGAAATCGAAAAATTTTCACCCATACTTGATCCCATTGTCCGACCTGCCCCATTTTTTTCTGCCCGACCTGCCCCGGCGACGGTCACTGAACAAAAATGGTGACATGTAATTAATCGCTTACTTAAAGGTATCAAACTTGGTCTTGTTTTAAAGGCAAAAGAGTCACCTATGTTCACAAAAAGTTCTACTGAGAAAGCTTACCAAACACCGCTCTTAGAAGAAAAAATCTCTGTTCCCAAAAGTTTGGGAAACACACCAGAAAAAAACAAACAACGATAACTTTTAGTAGAAGTTGACGAGCACACTCATTCTTTCTCCGTTGCTATGTTTGTGCAAAACGAACATTACGTGAATGAATTTATTGGATTTTTATTTCAAAACATGGATCAGATATCTAAATTGTCCAACCTACCCCCTGCCCAAGGTGCCCCGGTCTCCCCTACAGCATCACATTCTTCCGGTGGACCCCAGCTTTAGGGACGGTTTGTGAACGTCTGTCCCTTAATCCCCGAGATTTTTTTCTTGTTACGTTATTGTAGATAATCCATGTTTAACCTCCGGTAATCATCTTCTTCAAAAAAGGATGCTCCTTGTTTTTACTCAGCAATAAATTGCACGCATTCACGCGCTGCTCCAGGTCCTGTCGCTGAGGTCATACGGGAGCCGCGCGTCCGCTCTTTACACGTAGTCAGCGGATTTCGGGTGGTTCAGAACGCTTTGTTGCGATAAACCAACAATCTCCTATATCTCCTGAATTACCAGAAGTGGTTTTGTTTTCATCAAAGTCGTTATTTGGTCCGGGTTGGCCTCTTAATGGAGACCCGGTCGGCCACCACCTTGACAAAAATATTTCCAATTCAAAACAGCGGACACCGTTTCCTAACCACGGATTCTTTTAAGGCATCCGGACCATAAACTATAAAATTTTTTTAGTCGTTTGCGAACCTTAGAGATATTCCTGGAAATTGTAACGCATATAATGGCGATAATTTCCGTCGATATCGGTCATCTTTCAGCGTCGAATAAAAACTTCGTATTCAAGTTAAGAATTGACAAACTTTAGTTAGCATGTCATTGAGTGACTCCTCTCACTATTTAGGGTGTAAAATGTGCGCGTGGGCACTCAAGAGAAAAACCAGGGCTGTTTGAATTCGAAAGTGGTTGAAAGGGTGTTCGGATTCATTGAATGACCCAATATTTAGCTGTAGAAGCGCATACCAAATTAGACCAAATCTCATTTTGGAGGAAAAGACCGGTAAAGGTCGGTTTGCTTGCACGTACACCATTGCGCAACCATTGCATTATTCTTAAGCAAGTACGGTAAAGCCGCCCTTATTAACAGATACGGGTTTAAGGGTTACATGGGCTGCTCCTAGAGTCTTTAAAAGCTTTGAATTAAGTTTTCTAAATCCATCAGTACAGTTTGCTAAACACAGCCGCAAGAAACGGAAGCCGTGTCTTCGAGATTGAAAAGATTTATTTCTCTATATCAAGAAGTCTACAGTGGAGTTAAAACGTAAATAAAAATCTTGATATATAAATAATATTGAATGTCAATCAACGTCATCAATTGGATTTTTTATTGTAATCAGATATTAGAATTTGCACTTCTGATTACCCTTCATTGACTGACGAAAATATCCTACTTTTAAAAGAGCGCCTTCAGGCTATCCTGAGCCATAAAACTAAATCACTTTTTTGGGAAAACTTTCTTCTTTTGTTTTATGTATCGATTTATTTGGTTTCATAAATTGTATTCATTTACCGTACATCCGTACTATTACTCAATATGGATATATATGGATACTGATATCTACATATATTTGATACGTATTATTGATATGTATCGAGCTTTCGCGCTACCTAAAGAGAGAATCCTCAAGGAAATCGAAGCTATGAAGCAAGAAGTCGTTCTTGACCTATAAGCGAAAGTTATGCGGTCCTGCTTCCTGCTGAGACTTTCCAGAGCAGTCCCCCAATTCGAAACGCGAGACACAGAGCTCTTCTTAACCATGGTCCAGTTTCCCGGCAAAACGGAATGACCTTCCTAGGCGTTTTGGGACTGATTTGTCTTCCTGCAAGACCATATGGTCAATTCGGTGCAGACGATCGCATTTGTATCTTCGTATTTAACGTTCCAGCTTTTCAAGGATATTTGGGTGAGGATGGGAATATTTCAGACCCTTATGGGATACCTTGAGCAGAACAAGGTTACACTGCTCTGTTTTACTGTACTTTGTAAGGAAATGTGTGTTTTCTATGCCATGGAATGTGTGTACAGTAATTCAAGTAGAGGATGAAAGCGAGAGTAAGTTTTTATGCTGAGAATTGTTTGGACCTACTTTCTCCTACTTTGTTCTTTAAGGGGCATTATATACAACTGTTCTACTTGGAATATGGGTATGCCTAAGAGCAAAAAGGCAACGGATGGTAATCTTGAGGTTGTTGTACGACTTAATCATTTTCTTTTCATGTGTAACGCGTACCCTAAAGCGGACAACTTGGCTTGAATGGGAGGAAACTTCAGAAGTGAAAGTTTTCTAGGGTCCCCCCCTTAAAGGTCAACACACGTTACACCTTGTTGAAAAACATTTTATGACACTTTGTGTAACTTTCTCTTCAACAAAACATTGAAAATAATTAAAGTGCCATCTAGTGCCTTTTCAAGGCTAGATAATGCTAGGTGTGTTCTTAATTCGCGTCATCAGCGCTTTTAATACGTTTTGAAGTAGAAGCACTTCTGATCGATGCGCGTTAAAAGTTTAACCACTCGTGTTTAGAGTTATGCTTCGGTTTATTATGCCTATAGTAGTTATGTTTTCAATATATTGATAGGGAAGAGGCACTTTGAGCTAAAGATATGGGTTTCAGTCAGTAGCGTATCCAGGATTTCATTTCGGGGGGGGGGGGTTAATATGCATTTTTTTTGGACATTTGCTAATTCCCCTATCTTCCCCATTATAAAATCAAAATTTCGTGGGGGGGTTCCAGACCCCATGACCAGAGGCGTAGCGAGGGTCAATGTCACCCAGGGCAAAGGGAAAATCAGCGCCCCCCCCCCCCTTTACGCTAACTTGTCATGTATTGTGAGCCTTCTGCAACAACCATTGTACTGTACAGTCAAGAGCAAAAAAAAACTAGACACAAAAAACCACAGAAGTCTAATCAGGCCTCTCGAGGCTGATTAACCTTCATTAGGTAGTGGAAGAGTTGGAAAAGTAGCCACAGGCAACTTCTATACTTTCAATAATGGATTACACTTATTTTGCATTGTAACGTTCCTTTGCCTACATACAGGGTGGCCCGAAAGTCCTATAACACCTGGGTTCTTTTGCCTGTAAAAAAAAAAGTTGCATGAAAAAAAATCGGTGACGCCTGTTTAACATTCAGGACTCATCCCGGCATGTGACCGGGGCAGTTGCCATCTTGCGGACCCTTAGGGAACCGCAACAATGAAAAAAAAGTCAGACCACTTTCGCTTCCAATTCTCAGTTTATTCAGAAAAATCGTATTTTATTGGTCTAAGACATCAGTATGAGATCCACCGTGATCCCTGCAAAGGAGAATACGACGCCATGTTCTCTGGTTTGCATTTTTGAGCATTCTTGGGGTCA
>JAHZNP010001513.1:0-18810 GCA_020615345.1 Triops cancriformis
GATCCCTGTGGTACGCCTTTTGTGGTGTGAAAAACATCACTTTGATCACCTTCCGCATTTACTATGAACTTTCGGTCCGTTAAAAAGCTGCCAATCCATGCTGACACTAGTTTGGGGACTTTCCGCTTTTGGAGTTCTCTGAGGAGTATACCATGATCCACATTGTCGAAAGCGCCGGTGATGTCAAGGAGTAGGGCTGAGTGTTCGCTTCACATGTGACATTTTGTTCGGCTTTGGTGAAATCCAGCGGTGCCACGTGGTAACTCATTAAAACAGCGCATGTGTAAGAAGACTAGTTCATGAATGGCGTCACCATCGCAATAGCTATGTTCAAGATCTTTCGAAAAAGTTTGAAAACTCTGATTAAATTAGACTTGATTAACAGAATAGATATATTTATGTTATCAAACTTTTATACTTATATTGATAGATTCCTGCAATTTAATTGAGTAGTTAGATCTCTAATCGAATACGATAGTAAATGTAGACGGGAAGAGACATAATTTTTAAGCATCATAGGCTAGTTTTGGCAACACTAAACATCAGATTTAATGAACGGTCCTTTCCGTTCGTCTGGATGTATGTTCTAGCGAGATTTTCCTACATTTGCCTAACTACTGAGTAATAATCTCAAGTTTAGATTCAAAGGAAAGAAAAGGAAAATACCTAAACATAGTGAAGGGCATGACCTTCTATTCATTATATTACAACTGTTTTATTCAGCTGCATGGGGATGGTTTCCAGTCTGGCCGTGGGGTTTTTACAACAGAATGCTGAACGTATCTTGTTATAACAAGCAGACTGTAATGATCCGAGTTGGGTATGAAACCTTATCCGGTCCTCGAATTCTATACACGCTCGGATGGTTGGCCGAACGAAAACCTACGAACGTGGCACAGCTTTCGGCTATGGCAAAAGACATCGACTGGGCACTTATTTCTGAGCTTCAAGAAATGTCGACATGGAAAAAGCTATACTTGAATGTGACGATCGGATATTCCGCTAATTTCGTACGTGCCTACACTGGTTTCAAGATAAGCCCTAACGGAAGTCTTTCACTGAATGGTACTTCAATGACTTACGACTATTCAGGATTCAACATTCCGATAAAAGATGTTCCTTTTATTTACGATCCATCTGGATCCAACGCTTCATGTGGACCGTTTTGGCAACTGAGTTCTAAACCAGTATGCAAACAGCACATGAGGTTAATGAATTTACAAAAAGTAGTCTGGAACGGAGAACAAAGTGATTATTTTGGTTTCGCGTTGTTAAGTTTTGACTAGTCTTTAGCCCTGAAACCGTTCTGAATGACGCTGTAGGTTTCATTCAAGATGTATTTGTTTCTGCGTGTTTCATTTTTTTTACTTTCAGCCGGCGTGAGCTGGGCTAATCCTGTTTCACTTTTTCAATACAGCGTCATAATAGAATTGCCCTGATAAGCTGACATTGTTCTATTTCCCACTGAGTTCATGCCGAAGTAGGGAGTTTTGCATGTTTTTATTTTACAGTTAATTACGGTCTGAAATATTTGATCCGGTAGTTGAAAGTGCGATTGTCAAGTTTTTGTCGGAAAGCGTAAGTCAGTGAACAAATCAACATTTCGGTACAGCGAGGAATACATTTCCATTTGCGGCAACTAACCTTTACTTTCACTATATTTCAACGAAACTGTTAAAATTTCCTCACCTACTCAAAACAAACTTACCTGTAAGGCAGTATAAGAAGTATGTGGAACACTTGCTGAAATATTAGCAAACGGTGATTTTTACATAGAGTCAAGGTGATCTAGGGTTCAAGTTCTGAATTAATATACCTTGTTAGGAACACACAAGATTTCAGATATGCGTAAATTGCTGCTGAGAAAGGATAATACATTTTCTTAAATAAAAGTTCGGTTTTACGTTTCTAAAACATTTAAGTTTTGCGGTATAACTTCATGTCCACCTAGGTTCATCTCCGGTAATTTGGTAATTTATTAATAATATATAATGCATAATTATAATATATAATTTAATGGTAATATTAAACACTCCATTCCTTACACTTTCTTCTAAGTGTCCGCTCTGCGGTTTTAACGCTAAAGAACACTATCGAAAATACGGCTCAATGAATCCTTTCCCCGCCTCACAAAAGAAACACGTGAATATATCTGGCAATTACTTGCGTATAAAGAAGCAAAAAAATTGAGTACGTTAGGTGTCTTAGAATACAGCAATGTATCGGGAAAAGCCTGAATAAATTCTGAAAAAGTTACACTCTATACTTCAATAAGGTACCGGAGCTTTTTTCGTATGGTTGATTCGTTTCTAATTTCTTGCCCAGCGAACTTACTATTGTTTCATGTTTGCTTCACAAAGAAAGGTCATTAGAAGCACATGGATCACACAGTGTGCTATACACTTATGTGGCTAATTCTGGATGTTTGCACGCTTTAATTATGGTAGCTCACTATTCCAGTGAATTCATTACTGTTCTAGAGTTTCGTCGCTACCCCATCTAAGTTTCCCTGAGGGTAGATAAATTAACTCATAAACAATTACTGTCTGCTTTTGCTTCTTCACAGTCCTACGTGACTACTGTCATACACTACTGTCATGAAATTCATAATTCTCTTCCACACGATCGCAAGGTTCTTACCTGACGTCTGTAAATTTCTACTTCACGAGTTTTAAGAAATACAGAATGCTAGTGTAAACACAACGGTTATCAACTGGCTTTGAATTAGTGGTATCATTCTCAATTATGTTCAAGTATGTAAAGTCATGGCCCAAATGCAGTAGAGAGTACTGCGATAGCTACGCAGCAATGTCAAAGAAGGTGCGCTGAAATTTCCGAATGCAAAGTATATAACACGGAACTTCTGCAAGGACAAACTTCTTTGGGAATCTTTGACTGCACTGTATTCGTTTTAAACAACTGTGATTGGGAAACCAACGTTACTTAACGACATCAGTACGGCTACCAGCGAATTCTGGAAGAAACTTGATGCTTTCGGACGAGTGCTCCGGATTGCGAAATACATCCAAAATCGTGTTCGAATATAGGCTCAACAGGTTCATCCAGATTTCTTCTACGAAAAGGGAAATAATATAATAAAAAATACCTTTAATTGATTCTATAACTGTAGGCAGCTAGTACATTCCTAGTGCCATTTGGCTCTGGGACGCTAATCAAAGAAATGTGTCAGTATTCTGCCTGAACGGCACGATGCTACTTTCCCGAACGTTTATTTATAACGCCGATTTCAGTCTGCTGTCCTTTGCGACAAATGCCTGCAACAATGCTATGCTGGGACCGCTTAATGCTAAGTGCAGTTGGGACAATAGACCGGCCGTTAATTTCTGCAATTCAATCCCTTTCCGAGTGAAAGAAAATGATAATCAAAATTAACATGAATCAAGCCATTCATACATACAGCTTTACTGTTGTCCAAATTGGTCCTCAAGATCAATTAACAATGACCAACTCTGCTAACACTACCGCCTTCCCACCTTCCTTGAATCAAGCCCCGTTTGTGGTTCCTTTAATAGCGAATGCTACATGTGGGCCCGTTTGTCTTTTTACTCCATACACTCCTCCTCACAACGTACAAAGTTGATGACCCTGGGCCCCTTTACATGGGACTGGGTACGTGGCAGTACAACACGCTCTGCCAGCAAAAAAGACAGTGGGGCTTTTCAAGTGGGATGGAAGAGTCAGTATTAATTACACCATCGCACTTTTCTTTTTATGTTGGTATTTCCGAAATTTCAATCCCACTTTTTCTCAAATAATGTTTTAATAATGAAACCAACAACTGCCGACTGATGGGTTCCACCCACAGTATAAACCTTTATACTGTGGTTCCACCCATGTAAGGCGAACGCTATTTAGGGTACGTCCCATAGTGTGAGGATATCATTAGAATTCATTGTCTTTCTTTACGATTTTTGATTATTCTTAAGTAATGATACGATTGTAACGTGTACGTCCACGATTTTGACTATAACTGCTCACTTGAGAAATTGCGATCAGTCTATTTTTGCACTGTACTGTATCTCAAGAAAGATAGTTTCGGACTAAGTAAAGGGTACGGTAACTTCGTAGATATAATAGAAGAAAAATATATCATGACCATCAATGAGCTAAGACGGTAAAAACGAAACTTGCACTTTGAAACATTAACGAAATGTACTGTAGTGATTCGAATTTTAACTGGTGCAGTGCTTTACTTCAAAAAAGAGGATTTGAACCCTTTCTCGGTACACACAAAACGGTTTGTTCGAACCTTTGAATTTCATAGAATGGGACACCCCCACCTGTCTGAGTTCGCGAGTGGCTCGGACTTGAACAAAACAATATAGAACGCGGAACACCACAATGGATGTTGTTTTTATGTGCATGCCTCTCAGGTTTACAGTCGTTATACATGCTATGCAGAGCTGCAACGAGCGCGCTCATGGCACGAGCGAACGAACGAGAGCGCTCTTTTTATTTTTTTGTGGGAGCGCGAGCGGAAAGTGGTGAGCCAATTTCGCTCGTACAGTTGCGTCATCTTGTGAGTCCGTGCACCTTTTTAGCGAAAATGTGAGTACGAATTTCTCTGCACGGAACAATTTTTTTAAAAAATGTTTGGATCTTTTTTGAAAGATTCAGATCACTGCATGCGGGAGCCACGGGTCCGCTCTTTATACGTATCCAGCGGATTTCGGGTGGTTCACAACGCTTTCTTGTGGCAAACCAACAATCTCCTGTATCTCCTGAATAGTCGGAAGTGGGATTTGTGTCCACCAAAGTCGTTATTTGGTCCGGATTGGCCTCTTAATGGAGACCCGGTCGGTCATCACTTTGACAAAAATATTTTCACTTCAAAACGGCGGACACCTTTTTCTAACCACGGATTCTTTAAAGGCATCGTGACCGTAAACTGCTCAAATTTGTTTAGTCGTTTCCGAGACGTAGAGATATTCCTGGAAATTGTGGCGCATAAAATAGCGATAATTTCCAGCGAGATCGGTCATCTTTCAGTGTTGAATAAAAACTTCGTATTCAACTCAAGAATTACCAAACTTTAGTTAACATGTCACTGAGAGACCCCACTTGCTAGTTTGTGAGCAAAAAAGTGGACATGCGCACTCAGAGAAAAACCCGTGCAGTTTGAATGCGAAAATGGTCAAACAAGTGGCGTGAGAGAAAAGTAAAGCAGACCCATACGTGACTGAAGACGCACCATTGAAAAACACCATTTTGATCTTCAGAAAGCAAATGTAAAAAAAAATTCTGAATCTTGACTCCTGCTTGTAAACTATCCTTCCAGTTTCCATAAAAGCTCAGTAACATAAAACTAGTGCCTTCCCATGGGTTTAAAGCACCACTTGATATAACGTAGAAATATTTACTGGCACAGGACACTGTTTGTGAAGCATTCATACATAACTCCAAAACGATAGTATGGAATTAGCGTCTCCCACATGATTTGGAGTTCTTAACAAGTTCCTGCAAGCTTACCTTCGATAAATTCCAATTCCTTTTAACTGGATAAACCGAGTCATCGGTAGGGCCCGAGTATTTGTCTTTCTCCTTTGACATATGAAAACAAATGGCGACATGGATACAGGTGAAAGGAAAATGAAAAAACAACAACATAAGAATCAAAAGCATTTTCTTGCTGTCCGTTTTTTTCAATCTCTTTGGGCTAAATGGCAGCAGTACAGTACTCGGCAAAAAAAAACGGGCCAAACAAACTTCCCTATCCTACCGCCACGGCAGTTGCGTGAGCGGTGCTCCCACTTTTTCGTCTTTCGAACGTTTTTGACCCGCTAGGCTTCCTCCCCCAGTGGCGTGGGACGTTAGCATAGGGCGGTTTGTTTGGCCCGTTTTTTTTGCCGAGTACTGTACATTACTTGGACTTTTCTTTGGCACTGCTTTCAACCCCCACAAGAAAAAGATAGGTCCAGTGGGTTTCGAAGCTAGTTTTTCGTCAATGTCCGAGTTTCGGACGCTTGCTTTTATTCCAGGTGGCTATGCATTATCATTTTTGCAGATCCTCAAACAAGTTCCTGATTTTGTCCAGGAACGATTCATTTCTTACTCTCCAAACAGATCATGCTACGGCTTGGCTTCTATTACACGTGTACAGTACCTCGTATAAGAAACCTCCCCAGGCAATGGCCCTATGCTAAGCGCATGCTAGAGGAGGGATGGGACAGTTTACACGTGGGACAAACCGTACAAAAATCATTACTAATGAACTACGACAGGTTTGGATCTGAAAAAAATTGTACACTTAGTGAATACGACGAAGCTTTCATGAGGAAATTTTCGTCGGAAAATATTGAACCGTTTTTGAGAAAATAAATAAAAACTGAATTTTTGGCACTTTTTGTAAGAAACGGGTCCTGATTATTTCGTTGTAGCACTCATAATGTGTACCTAAAAGTAAAATAAAAATTACTTTTACGTAACTGACAAGTTGGAGAATAACTCCTCCAAAGGTTTGTTCTAAAATCGCTGTCCTTTTTTTGCACGAGATTTTAAACTCTAAAGGGATGATTTAGTACGATTTGGACTCAGCCATTTGCATTGCCTTTTCTTGTTGTGAATAATCTTTTTTACAAAATCGTGAGTTTCCTTGCACTAACTTGAGCTAGGATGATTCCTATATCGAAAGGGAGTATAACTGTTAAGTTTCGTTTAGATATTTCAAGTCTATTATGTATTTTTAAAAAAGGCTACCTAATAGTTTTCTTATGGCAAAACACACGGACAAATCGCATTACACCCAAGTCCAAATTGTATCCGCGGTATCTTGTTTTGGAGCCTCCAGTTTTCATGGGTGTTTGGTGTTATTGTTTGTGTTTTTCAAGCGTATAATACCTCATTTGATAGCCAGGACACCAGGCCATCTAACGAGTATAGTTTTAGGCTACAGTTTTGTCTCCACGTGAAGTGAAAAATAAACTACAGAAAAGTGTCCACACTGTCCCATCCCTCCTTTACTGGCTAACAATAAAGTTTCTTATGGCAAAAGCCTTGCTGCGGGTCCACAGAACGTTCCAAAGAGGATCGACTGGGATCAAACCGCTCGCGCAACTGCCGTAATGTTATTATACAGACATACGCTGCGGACAGCCAACGGTAGTAAGCTACCGGCACAACACTACCCAGTAATGAAATTTCCTGTAGCAAAAGCCTTGGTGCGGGTCAAAGAACGTTCGAAACAGAAGGGAGTGGGACACCGCTCGTCCAAATGCCGTGGCGTTAGCATATGTGCTTTGAACCGCAGCCGAATTCCCTGTACTAATAGCACGACACTGGGCAGCAATGAAATTTCCTCCAGCGAAAGCCTTGCTGCGGGTCACAGAACGTTCGAAAGATGGATTGGGACACCTCTCGCGCAACTGCCATGGGGTTTGCAAGCGGAATTTGGTTGGGATCGTTTTACTTGCCGAATATTGTACCTAAATCTAACTTAAAATACCCACCACTTCCAAATTTCTGCATTCCCTCTGCAGCCTTTGACGCGAAACCATCCTTTCTCATACGTCCTTCAACTGAAAACGACTCTGCTACCATGTTGGTGTCAACTTTGCCTACGATAGGGTTTCTGCGAACAACAACGTCTACTTTGCAACAGATAGCTCTTACAACGGTTCAACGCTGAGCGTGGCGCCTTTTGATTCATTTTTAATTCCTGGTAATACACAATTACTATTGTCTTAAATTTTATACGACTATTTTCTTAGAATTTTTAATGTCTATTTTATTGGCTTCTGCATCTTTTCATAGAAGACACGGCTATCGTTACACAGCAGTGTCGGCGAAAATGTACGTTCGACACTCAATGCAAAGCATTGAGTGTTTCATTTTTGCTCTGGGCAGACACACTTACAGGAATGTTTAACTGTAGCCTCTTCGGTTCCAATTTGTGTGACTGGCAGGTTATTACTCTTCAAAATGCTACCAGCGGACAAGCTACCACGATCTGGGAGAAACTAGATGCAGCAGAGCTGAAACCTAAGCCTTGTGTTGACCACTGTGGTGTGAAATTCCGCTGTAACTGTACCAAATGCAATCGGACGGTGGGTTGGACGGGCTGTGAGTGTGAAATACCTCCTAAGTCTTGTTTAGACATAGGGACAACACGTAACTTTTATCTTCCTTGCTTAAAAATCAGTGTTCCAAATCTTAAGTAATTATCGATCATTTGCCAACGCTTTTGGTCCGATTTAATCGAAAAAAAAGGATATTAGATCCGAATAAAAAAGATCCTAGATCAGATCAAAGCTCCAAATAATTCCATGTTTTTTTTAAATATCGATATACGTTTCAACAGAAATAAATTGATAATACTAAAAATGTAATCGATATTTACAATCACGCTAGCGATTTATAACCCCTTCAAATAAAAAAAAACTTCTCGGATAATAGCAAACTTTCTAGTTACTGTCGGTCCGATCACTTGGACTGATCTGATTCTTTTCAGAAAGATCTGGAATATTGAAAATAGTTAAATTCACCGTTTTAAGTTTTTTATTGATTCCATAAATTTTAGAAAATTGGTCGGACCCTAACGTCATTTGGCCGTGGGGCGCTAATGGAAGAAGCGTCTTTGTTTTTTGCACGCAAGGGATGACACTATTATTGCGGATTATCCCGGGCTTCCCTCTAAATCTGCTAACGTTGGGATGGAAAAGATCCAAACTTTTAAGTAGCGGATTGCAAGTGGCTACCGACGTTAGATCTATAGAGTGGCCCTTAATTTCTGCAATCCAGTCTCTTTCTTTTAAGAAAAAGATTATTGCTGTAGTAACCCTGGACGGAGTCGTTTATACCTATAATTTTACGAATGTCGAAGTAAGCCCCTGGGGCGAGTTGACCATGACCAACTTTGCCACTGCCGCCTTCCCACTTATACTCTATAGATCCCCATTTGTGATTCCTGCCACGGTGAATGCCACTTGTGGCCCTTTTTGGCTTTTCGACCCAAACGCTCCCAACGATACGATCTGCTCACAGCGTACTCAGCTGATTACACTACTCGACTTTAGGTGGGATGGAATAATACGTTCTGTTGCTACTACTAAGGCGTTCTTTCACTTGGCTTAGTTTGCGACCTGACCTAGCCTTTCTATTTTGATTTTCTTCAATAATGCCTTCTCATATTCAGAGTACTTATCTGAAGCTTTTATTCATGACGTTTGCATGTGTGTTTCTAAACGCGAGCAATTTTTGAATTACTGCGTCACTGTAATTGCTGTGAACATTAACGACATTTTACTTTTTTTATATATATATAGCCTATCAATATTTACTATCCCAGCGTGAGCATTGGCTCATGGTTGGCGTATTTATTGAGAAAAATTTACACTTGAAGAAAACATTTATTTGCCCGGGTGACATTGTACTTTTGGATCAGAGTATTCAAATTGATAGTAGCAAGACGACAGGCGAATTGTCGAGTGTGCTGGGCATAAGTAACTTTACTTTGCGTAAGGCTCTTAAGAAAAATTCTTTGAAGTTTTTCTGATGCGAAATACAATTGTTGTTGACTACAATTTTTTTACGAAATGTAGTACACAAACGAGGATGTAAAAGAATGAAGGAAGACAACGTCAAAGTCAGTAATAAAGAACATAACATGAGAATACTCTACGACAATACGATATCGGGTTTACATTGGTTATGGAAGTAATTTTTTCCGAGGCGCTTCGTGAACAAGAGCTGAAAGTGTCCACCATTTCAAGCATTTCAGTCTTTCGTTGAACCCTAATTGCAAAGAACAATACACTATTTAGAAATCTGAAAGACATTAGTTTTCTTGTTATTTCTGCAGAGTGAATCGGCCAGTGTAATTTTCTCGAAACACGGAAGGGGTGAGAGTCTTGAAGCATGCGTTCTATACGGTAATTAACAGAAACCCTCCCCTTTTTCTCGAATGAATTATATTAGCATCACATGTGACGGTCAGCTTTCAACGGATAAAGCTTTTGTTCCAAAACTGTTACCTTAATGCACCAAAACGGCGCACAGTCAAAGAGAATATCACTCATTCCATTAACAGGCATAGACACTAGCCGTAAACTCATAACGCAGTCGTTCGCACGGGTTCCAACTTGTTCGTAGCCCTTAATCCGTACGTACTAACATGGGAGTGAACAACCTCACAGTACTTTACGTAAATTTGGGAAGTTTCAAAAGAAGTACAGTGGTTCCACTACTGCTTTTGTTCTGGCTAATCCATTTCCATTCTACAAACGGGAATTACTACTCTGCAACCCACACATCGTACGTTGGTTCCGATTTCAACATTGCTCCCTTTGCTGTGATCAAAATAGCTGGTATGAATACACTTTCCCAATTCTTTCGTAACAGACATTTTAACGTAAAGGTAACGTGGACACTGCTATGCGGCAATGCAGCAGATATTGCGTTCTGGACTCTAAATGCGGAGCTACTAAATTGATCTTACTGAAAGGGACGGCCACGTTGGGAAGTTTTGGATGCAGATTCTACAACAGGAATTTGTGCAACTGGCCATCTGTGTCACTTAGGAATCCGAGTACGTGGGATTTTCGTATAATCTGGGATAAGTTGGATGGTTCTCAACTCAAGGCGAAACCTTGTGCTGAGCAGAGCTGCAACGAGCGCGCTCAAAAAAGAGCGCGCTCGCAATGTCACGAGCGAATGTGCGAGCGCGCTCTTTTTCAATTTTTTGGGAGCGCGAGCGCGCTCAAAAAGCACTGAGCGCGTGTGCTCGTACAGCAGCGCCATCTAGTAGCGAACATCTAAAACATGTAACAAAAAATCATAACATGCGTTTTTCACGGACATTATGATTTATAATTAATATTTCCAAAAATTGAAACTATGAAAATCAGACAAGAAGCATTTAACCTGATCAAGTATATTACGTGAACCTGAAGTATTTTTACAAAACAATATATAAAAAAAATAAAGTTTGCGCTTCCACTCAGTATACGGCACTATTGAAAGAGCGCGAGCGCGAGCGCGAGCGTGAGCGTGAGCGCGCTCCTTTTTTTTAATTTGAGCGCGAGCGCGAGCGCGCTCGCAAAAAAAAGAGCGAGTTGCAGCTCTGGTGCTGAGTACTGTGTGGTTAAACACAACGGGAACTGTACAGTACTCGGCACATAAAACGACCCATACAAACCGTTGGGTGCCTAACGGCCCGGCAGTTGCGCGAGCGGTGCCCCTCTTTTGGGTCTTCCAAACGTTTGTGACCCGCAATATCGCTTCCTCCCAGTGGCGTGGGACGTTAGCAATGGGAAGGTTTGTTTGGGTCGTTTTATGTGCCGAGTACTGTACGGCTTGCCGCGGTTATTCTAACCTAACAGGTTTAGATTGCGATATAGCTCCTCGGCTTTGC
The DNA here is from genome assembly GCA_020615345.1 of Triops cancriformis. Lineage (NCBI taxonomy): Eukaryota > Metazoa > Arthropoda > Branchiopoda > Notostraca > Triopsidae > Triops > Triops cancriformis. Next base: position 11,369 of record JAHZNP010001513.1, read on the forward strand.
TCGGATTATACTCAAATTACTACTGGTAAGTTGACGCTTCTGTTTCCTTTAAGGATTTATACTAAAGAAGTCGAATTTCGGTATAACGAAGCCTAGTGATAACGATAGGTTGTCTATTGTGGGCGAGGAACACAGATCACGGCGTAAGAGCCTATGCATTGATAAAATCACAGAGGAATTCTTGAATGTACAAATCCGCTTACAATGATTTTTCGTCTGAATACCTGAGTATAAGAAATATCCCTTCACTCTGGTTATGTAAAGGTTACATTCGGCTATAGGGAACACTAGTGGTGTCATGTGTTAACTCGCAAAACATCAGCACAGGAGGACGCAATTATTTCCCCAATGACGTCACAGTCAAACTCGCATTGCCCAGGATATTTAAACAATGATCAGGTCTGGTCATTTGATCAGACCTGATCATCTTTGTAATTTCCTATAATTTTTTACTTCAACGAATTTCGGATACAGTGAACGTTGTTACCCGTTCTCTCGAGGTTCATTATAGCGAGATTGTTATTATACTTGCTAACTCTTGTTTTGTTCAGCTGCATGGGGATGGTTTCCAGTCTGGCCGTGGGGTTTTTACAACAGAATGCTGGAAATATCTTGTTATAACAATCAGACTGTAATGGTAAGAGTCAGTTATAAAACCCTAAGCGGTCCTCGAACTCTGCAGTCCCTCGGATGGTCGATCGAACGAACGCCAACTAGCGTGGCACAGCTTTCGGCCATGGTAAAAGACATCGATTGGGCGCTTATTTCTGAGCTTCAAGAAATATCGATACAGAAAAAGCTATACTTGTCTGTGAACATGGGAGATTCCGTTAATTACGCACGTACCTACACTGGTTTCAAGATCAGCTCAAACGGAAGTCTTTCGCTGAGTGGTACTTCGGTGACTTACGACTATTCAGGATTCAACATTCCGATAAAAGATGCTCCTTTTACTTACGATCCACTTGGGTCCAACGGTTCTTGCGGACCGTTTTGGCGACTGAGTTCTGAACCAGTATGCAAACAGCGTATGAGGTTAATGAATTTAGATAAAATGGTGTGGAACGGAACACAAAGTACTGATTTTGGTTCTGCATTCTTATCTTTTGACTAGTTCGTATCTCTGAAACTCTACTTAATTATAATGTAGTTAATAGTCGTGAATAATAGTCGTGATAGTTGTTTTTCATTCAGGGTGTTCCGCTTTTTTATTCACTGTCATAGTAAAAATGCCTTGACAAATCTGACAAAGTAATCTAGGGAAGACCGGGCACGTTCGGCGGTTTTTGTTCACGAAAGGCTAGAAGACGTTATACTAACGATATAAAACCAAATTTGTTGTTTTAAAGTAGCATTGCCATCCTAATTATCGTACGTAGCTCAAGCCTTTATGTTTTATATTCAATTTCTACCAGAGCCGGTCAAAATTCACTAAAATGCCCCACATTTTAGTTTATTCAGTAAAACCTTACAGAATAAACTAAAACGAACCACCGGTTTATTATACGATACACTCAGTCATAAACAATTTACGGAGGGAATGAAGCAGTATTGCAAGTAATCGGGGACATTTTTTGGACATTTGCGCGTTCTCCTATGTTCGCCATTATTAAAGAAAAACAATTCGGGGGGTTAAAACCCACTAAACGCCCTGGCCACGGGCCTGTATCCTCTACAGTATTCTTAAAAAAATCGAATCACACAAATCGTCCTATTGCTAACGTCCCATGCCGCCGTGCCATTCTTCGGGTCACAAACGTTCGGAAGACATTGGTGTAGAACACTGCTCGTACAACAACAGCTCGTACAGGCATCCGACGGTTTCTTTGGGTCGTTTTTTCTTTTGCGAGTATTGTACGTAGTGTCTGTGTACCCCACTGTGTAGTCTAAGCTTCCCAATATATACAAACTTTCAAAAGCTAGTTTTTTTTATTGATGTGGTTCCCATCAAAAGCACACCAGCGAATACGAAATGCTTAATGAAGACTTGTAAAAATGGACTGGATGCAAGGACGGATCCATATAGTTGAACGACCGTATGCGATGCCTGGCTTTTAGGTCATGTAATTTAAAACTCATTCTGTCCTTTCGGGATCCATTTTTGTTTCAAGCTCGTTTTCCAGGTTCCCGCTTTGACGAACGGGCCTGTTGAACGGATTTGGCCAGCTTCGAAAAGTGGGTACAGAAATCTCAAAAGCAAGATGCTGCATGTTCCCTCTGTATACTACTGAGAAGGCCTATACTCTGCGTAAACTCTGAGCTATTGAGTCTTCTGAGTGGCGAAAAAATGAGCTGGGACGGATTGAAAGTGAGACGACCCATCACTCATCCATTGATTCCACCCAATGGCCTGGAACCACTTCAATTGACCCTTCCTTTTCGTTATATTTTCCCCCCATTTTGTGTCGCAGACCCTTACACAAGTATGTTACCTCTCTATTTTCTATAGTTCATTGTGGCTCATTCTAATCGTCTGAAGAGTAATTCGAAATTGTAAGGTAGACGGACTGAAAATCTCATTTACGGGCAAAATAATAAATTGCGGGTCGGATCCTAGTATGTCCAAACCGCCCCAGGAGGCGGAGTTTCCAGTATTTTGATTCAGGTTGTAAACAGTAGCGTCTTCTGAAATGGACGCAACTCTGGTTGGAAACCTCAAGCATTTAGTGACCCAGCTAGGCAAAGCTCACATTTGGTTTATTTGAAGCATTATTAACGTATCATAAACGCCGCATTCGTCTGTTGATTGAAAATTTCTAACGGTAAGTTTAACTACAACAGTATCTTGTCTTTATCCTAACACAAGTGTATTGGTACTCATAGCAGTCTAAATCTGGAGCACACAATCATGGCAGCCGGAGTAGAAGTTCAAAGGAGTTCAAATAAGACAGCTGATACGCTCACTCCGAACAGTGCACCCGATTCTGCTACTCTTGCTCCGCCCTCTGGCTTTAAACAAATTTCACACCCTGAGCCTGGGAAAGTTAATGGAAGAATCCGTTCAGCGTCAGTCGGAAGAGACAAGAAACATGGTAAACTTACTTTTAAAAAATCCTGAATTTCATGTTGTCTTATATGTTCACTAGATTTACAGTGTCGCTATTGGGGTTTGCTGTTTGACAGCTTGAGGCGGGCCGTTGACGAGCTATATCGAACATGCGAGCTCGAAGAGAACATTGACGCTTGCAAAGAAGTCGCTTTAGTTCTCGAAACGTACACACGCGATTTCCGCTCCCTAATCGAATGGCTACAGCTGCAGTGGAACTATGAACACACCCCGCCCAAACAACGCCCCACCTCTTTAGCATGGGAGGTTCGCAAAACGTCACCTTTAAAAGTAATTTCCCGGTTTTCATTGCAAAACTTCGTCTGTTTCTAATCGTACGTAAATTCTACATGAAATACTATTTGTAGCCCTTTCCCTGGCTCCTAGCTGATAAGAAACGTCTGTCCCTCGGCGCAGCTCGTCGTCTAGTCACCTACGAAGAGGGACAACTACCTCCTCTACCGCCCTCTGTGATGCAGAAGCTGCTTGGGAGCGAAGAGCGGACCGTTCCCGATCCTGGTGTCGATCAAATCGTCAACCAACTGTCATCAATAGCGGTTAACCCCGAGAACAAAAAGCCCGACAAGGCCACCTACTCTGGCGCCACCCAGCGTCCTGTAAAGAAGTCTCCTTTACCCATCAAGAAGAAGGAAACCATCCTTCCGGACAAGAACACCACCAAGACACCGCTGAAACGACCCGTGAGCGCTGCTGTATCAGCATCCAAGGTCATTCCGCCACGCCCACCGGTAAGGAGACCCGTGTCGGCCGGTACCCAGCCTTCACCACCGCAGGGTCCGCCTGGAAGCGCTAAGGTAGGCGTGGCAGGGGTGCAGTCGATCACTTCAGACACGCCCAAGCCGCCTATGGCGTCCATAGCGGAGGATGACGACAATGACGGCTGGGAAATGGTCCGCGGCCGCACAAGGTCGCGAACTTCGCCCGCCAAAGTCTTACTGCAAAGCGGTCGGCCAGCGCTGACCCGGTCAGCCACCAATATCTCCTTACCGAGCCGATCTACCAACTCCCGGGAGCAAGATCGCCGCGGTTCACATCCGCATTCATTCAATTTCCGTGGCAGCAATAGGTCGCTGACCAATTGTCACCAGAATCAAGGACAGTTGTCCAAGCCCAAGCACGCTATGTCGCTTCCTACGCTTCTGGTGAAGACGACCGAAGCGAAGACAGCGCCTGTGAAGAAGAAAACCACGCCCAGTCCCTTGGTCGCGAAGAAAGAGGAGAAAGTTAAAAGTTTACCGAAAAAAATGGAGAAAAAAGCTCCACCGAAGGTTCTAGACAATCGTAGTCCACCTAAAAAGGATGTATTTAATAACTTAAGTATGACTAGCGAAGAATCAAAAGCGAAAAGTCAGCCTAACGAGGCCAACCCACCCCCAGTGGTGCTATCTAGTGTCGAGAAAGGTGTACCTATTGAGAAAACGCCTGAAATTGACATTATAGCACAGCCAGCTGCATTGGAGGCAACGGAGGATGCGATAGACACACCCACTGGAGTGGAAATTGCAGTTAGTGAAGATGTTGACGACAACGACAGCCGCGACGTTGAAAGTTTGGCGGACGAAGTGGAAATGGCTGAGAAGGAGGCGGCGTTACAGAGTGCGATGGAGGAGGAGCAGAGTTTGGAAGAAGAAGTGCGACAGACGGAAGCTGATATGGCTTTGCACGATGGGCGGAACTTGGAGGAACAACAGGTTTAAATGTGATGTAAAAATTTCTTAAAGGGCGTGGCTATATTAATTTCATGGTAGGAAGAATGGGATCTTGAATTGGAGGGAATTGTATCAGGTAGTGGTAGTGACACGGAGGCGTTGCCCAAATGGGCGCAATCCTTGTCTCCGTCGACGTTGTCGATGCTGGAAGCGCAATGTTCGTCAGTATCGTGGGCGGAGGAGATGGATTTGCTGGATCAGCTGGGTGCGGTCGAGAGTCGCACGCCTGGTAGGCTGTTGCAAGTGCACGAGAAGTTATCCTCGCCGTCAAGGAAACGCACTGTGGGTCCGGATGAAACGTACAGGCTCCATGAAGCCAAGCAAGCCAAAGCTGAACTGCTGAGAGCGAAATACTTAACGACCAAAGTTGTCAAGAGAAAAGAACTGCTCAACAAGGTAATTGGTCTACACTCCCTGTGGACAGATAGACTTGGTTTTGAAGATCTTTGTAATAATTTTATATTCCTTTTTTACTGTTTACATTCTTTTTTCATGTTTGTTCTCTCCTTTAATCTTTCTTATATTCTTTTTAAATACTTTGTTTTATTCTTTGTATACAAATTTTCTTTTTGTCATTGTTTTCATTGCATTATTTTCTTTATTGTAACGTGAGGCCCGGGGAAATGTCCGCGGCCTATAAACTAGGGAAAGGGGAGCCTGCACTCGCGCTTTATGCTCTTTCTTTCTTACTGTTTTATGTTTCGTCTTTTGCTTTGACCTGTGTTTTGACGTATTCCTTGTCGAGTTTGGCAAGGTTTTCTGTAAACGAGTTCAGTTGTCGACGAGCGCTCGAACAAGAAAGATTGAGAAGAGACGTTATTTGTAGTTTTAAATACGTTTGTTTCTCGGCTAACGTTACATTATTATCTAATTATTATTATTTTATAAGATTTTTGTAATAATAACTATTTTCGTTGTATAATTTTTATTTTTTAATTACTTATTCTTACTTTTATATTCTTTCTATTCTTATTAGTTTTTCTTGGTACCAGTGTGTGTCAAAGCCTGTTGCTGGGTCTTATATTTTATAATCGCTAATTCATAACCTCATTAGATCATAGATGCCTTGTTTTTTGCAATAATAGTAATAATAATGTTTATTAGTTCTAAGAGATACTTTTTCTCATTATAAATGTCTTTTTAAATTAATTTTTGCTTGGTGTCTTTTTCAGATTTCAGAAGTTAGAGCAGCCAAGGATCAGCTACTGCAAGAGAAGCGAGATCTCTTGGATCGCAAACTGGTACGAGCTACAGAGAAGCGGAAGCAACACTTGGCGGATATAGTGAAGAAGGCTCACGACGAAGATGAAAAACTGAAAGAAATTGCGTTTATAAACGAGCTAGAGGCCCAAAACAAGCGGCATGACCTGATGACTCAAGTGCAGACGCAGGAGGAGAGATTGCAAGGTTTGCAGGAGGAGAGAATGCGCCGCAGGCAAGAAGAACGTGCCGCACGCGAAGCGGCTATTGAAGAACGGAAGAAGCTGTTGGCGTCAGAACGAGAGGCGAAATTGGCCGTGCTGCAAGAAAAACGACGGGTCCGCCAAGAACGGATTCAGCGGGATTTGCAGGAGAAAGAAAAGGAACGGCTGGAAACTGCCCGTGAGAAGCAAAGGTAAGAAAAATTTGGAACTAACTTTATAATGAATCGTACAATATACTATGCTGAGCAAAAAGCTCTACATGGGATGACGCAGAGTTTTAAGAAAGCGTTGTGAGACTGATTTACCTTCATTAACTTGCGTAAGGGCTCAGAGCTTCAACCAGTCACTTGTCATAAAAGGTAGACCACGAAGTATGAAACGAATATTTGTTTATTGTACAATAAACTTTTTGCACTTTGGCGAAAATGTTCACTTTGCACTAATGTGCACAGTATGCACACATAACATAAAAACGTGCACTTTGCGCTTTGCCAAGAAACCATGGAAGAAATCGTGTTGACCATTAAAACATGTATTTCCTCAAATGTTCACTTAACAAGGTAATATGGCGAATATTTCGAAGATTACAGAAACTAATAGTAAGCAGCTGTAAAATTGTCGCCGATAGCATGTAAAGTATACGTAGTCTAGCAATAACCTTCTTACAAGAGTTAATTACCAAAGTACTCGTAATGTGGTCATTGATGTGTTTCCTTATATCTACTACTCCTTAAAAAATACAGCCACCGCCACTGGCCAATAATACAATTTTCTATTGCGAAAACGCTGGTCCAGGTCACGAGAATTTGGGACGCTCCGCGTGCGACTGTCGCGTCTTTTTGGAATTCCCATCTGGCCGTTAATTTTTTTTCCAAGAATATCGTATCAATATTGTCGTGCCACAAATTGACATCCGTTTAAAACCAACAAAACTTGGTGTGTATTACATAAGTGTTCACGAATTCACCAAGTAAAATGGGGGTTAACACATTAACATCAAACTCTAACTCTCCTCTTCTCATTGCAATCCTCTTTTTTCTTGGCTGTTTCCTTTTTGCTCGCCAAGCCCCGACTGCCCTGCTCTACTTATCGTAGAGATCCCCCTTCTTTCCCTTGACCCCCGTCCTCCCTCACTATCCCTTTTTTTATGATATCTCAAAACATAGGAATCAACGTTGTCTCCTTGATTCCGGGGAAGTGACTTTCACTCGCCCAGAAACCAAGCATACGGGGAAACAAAAA
>JAHZNP010001514.1:0-18781 GCA_020615345.1 Triops cancriformis
TTGGGACCAAAACTGTTTGGCTATAGTCGTGCAAAGGACGAATGCAAGAGAAACTAGTTTGACTTGGAAATAAATATTATATTAATAAAACAATTGTAATTGCATAAAAAACGCAGCCACCTTAATGTTTCGGAATGCATTTTTCTTTCAACTTGAAGGAAATATTTCATCTGAAAATGGTTAGTCATAATAACTAAACGCAAGCCGTTTTAATTGGGAAAAATGTATTTAAAATTCCATTATATTTAATACCCGCCATCTTGTAAATAAACTCACGTGATTTGCCTCGCAAGATCCCTCCAAGTGGCCATGTCCCTAAGCTTCCTACCATGTACAATACATAGTAACAGTCACTACCATATATACACGTGGATGTCTATTTCAGGGAACGTGGATACATTACACCCTGTTGTCTATTTCGCCGGAGAACGTGTTGAGCTTTTTCCCCAAATTCCCGAGCGACATCTAGCGAGGTTTCCAGGAACTAAGGATCCGCCGTTGTACCCACCTAGTCCGGCACTTGCCATAAGACTTGGTGCTATTTTATCCCTGTTTTTCTCACAAACTACGGCTGTAAATTACAGGAATGTGCTACTGTTGTGTTCCTTTGTGTAAATCTTGTCCAGAAAGGCTTGGTAAAGAGATCCAAGAGCCCCATGTATCTTTTCATAGACTACTCACTGAACCGAAGCTACTGAAGCAGTTTGCATTGAGGATAGGAGAGACACTGGACCAAGATTTAGAGTAAGCTGATAAAATACAAAATCGTAACTATGTATAAAATTAAGGATTTGTCCTATATACTTAGGTAACCAAAAAGACTGTAATTTACTCAAAACATTATAATCCGAAGGACATTTACAATAAGTCTGGAATACGGCTATTGCGGACAAGCGTCTTACCGTCAATTTTTTCTTTCAAGCCGATCCCAAGAGACTATTCGTAGACAAGAAGCCCTCTATCTACACGGGTATATATTTCCTAAAGATATGTAGAAAAAAATTGACACTCGAAATTTGATTTCCTATGTAGAAGAATCAGCGAGCATTCGAAGCGAGAGGAGTGCTTTGATTCAGCTAGTACAGCACCACTCCTATCTCCCAAGCCGCATTTACATCATGAAGAGTGTGTAGGTGAACGTTGTCCGTGATACAAAATATGAAGAAGGAAAAAGTTTCACTGATGTCCGATTTGTCAAAGGAAATAACGGCCGATTTGTCGCTGAACGAGAACAAATCTTTGAAGACTTCTTTAGGGGAAGCACAACGAGATCTAAAATCTGCGCGTTGTGAGATAAAAAAAACTCAAGTCTTGCCAAATGTCATTCGACACTATGAAGGGAATTGAAGTCTTTGATGTCTTTAACAGCAAATCAACTTTGTGTGGCTGGTCATTTTTCCGGAAACTTCTGTAGCAGTTGGCCCGAACGCGAATTTCTTCAACAGAAGCTGAAATTTGGGTCTCCGCCTCTGAAACGTAATGGTCCTTTAGGAAAAGTTCGCACCTTTTATAATGCCTGTCGGATGAGGTTTGAGAAGAGAAATATTCGTAAATAAGTTTTTCTGTAATATGGGACAGCTTTTCTATACATTTTGGCCACGTTTTTGTTGTTGTTCTCACTCATAAGACAGTAAAAGCGAGAAAGTAAAACTATGGGGGCTTACGGACTTTCTGCGGAATGGTGGGTACAATGGCGGACCCTTAGTTTCTAAAAACTTCGCTAGATGTCGCTCGAGATTTCGGAAAAAGGTCTATAGGGAAAATGTTCACGGTTAAGCGCAAGATGCATCCGTGAAAATGTTCACGGCGCTCTGCTGAGAACGTGTTGATATCCTGCGTTTAGCCAAGGGAAGGCACCTCCCATTTAGAAACGGCGCATACGATTTCATGGGTGGGGACAAACACTCCCTTCAAAACAATGCGTTTTCCTTTTTAATATATGTTGTATTTAAATTTGGCGACGATTTAATCTACGAAGTAAGTGATTTATCACAATTACACCAATATTAAAGATGTCTCAAAATATAGTTTACAGAACTCACCGATTTTCCTGTAAGAAATCACTAGATTGAAAGTATCGTAAGCTGGTGACTCATCAGAAATGCGTTAACACTTTCAACCTTCCGTTTCTTGCAGTAAATTACTGCATTTCCTTATAAATTTAGCTGCTTAGCTTTCTTGTGCTATACAAGTGAAGATAAAGTTTCCAAACCATAGAAATTAGAAGCATGGGAGAGTCTTACAATTCGCCTCCGTAGTGTAATAATTCCTGGCAAAAGAATACCTATATACAACACGGCTGATTTCTTCGTTAAACAGCAGAATGAATGAAGAAGCCTGTGATCTGCCATCTGAAGACTATGAACCAGTATCATTCCAAAGCAATTCCTCTCGCGTCTCTCCGCCGCCTCTCGATACCACAGACGACAATTATGAAGACGTCGTAGTTCGTCAAACAGATCCAGTCATCCCCAGCCTTCGTGGTCTTACCTTATGTGCATTCGCACCCGATCAGCCTTTCAGTTACATCGATGAAGATCCTAGAACACCCATAAGATCGCCAGAAATACTGTCCCCTCAAATTCTTCCCACTCGTCAGAGCGTTCTAAAAGCCTTTGACCCGCTCTTTAGCCTCCCCGTCGCCGAACCGCATGTCTATGATGACGTCCCGTTTGAAGAGTTGAGAGATTTGTATCCTCCCGTCTCCCACGACGTCCAAATCTCCCCCGTGGCGCAATTCACTTTCCTAGAAGCTAATAACATCCCATCGACTGCATCAGAAGCTGAAACTAAGGCGCCAAGTCCCATTTACACCCAGGTCGTCAAGAACTTCAAAGATGCACCGCGGCAAACTACAGATGAAACGGACAATTTTTTCCGGAATAGTGTTACAGGCCACGCGGGCTTGGTGTACAGCCATGACACAGGCTCTTTAAGTTCATGGACCGACGAGTATACCTATGCTGCGTTAGAATTTGCTCCAAAAATTGACCAGACGAATTGCGCGCCACCTTTGCCCGCCAAACAGCGCTTGTGTTCATACCAGACCCAGTTAGCGTCGCCGAAACCGCAGATAGGTAACGCGTTGACATTATTGCCGAAACCGCGATTAGAGATGTGTCCGGTTTCTTCCGACTCGTTGCAAAGTGGAGAGTCCTTTTGTTGCGTAGAGGAGGAAACTGGTACGAATTCCGTCGCGGAGGCGGAATTAGTTCGTCTGAGATTGCCCAAACCACCTGTAGCGGCAGATTCCGTTCAAGGATTACCCAAACCACCACCAGACGCTCCTAGTCGCCATTCCTTTTCTTCGCTGGCGTTGACGCACAAACCGCGACTGGAATCAGGTTTCGCACAGCCACAGTCGAACAGAGAATACGTGAAGGAAAACAAACCTTCGGGAATTGAAGAATTGGCGTTCAAAGCTTTGGCGCTGAAAAAATTTAAAGTCCCGTCGTTCCGAAGTTATTACGATTCCTCGGCCAGTAACACAAGGAAAGCTTCCCCCTCGCCTTCCCCCTCTTCAGGATCCAATGAGGAAGAGAAGGGCAATGAAGGAGCGGGATATGTGCATTGGCATGCATTGAGTAAGAAGGAATCGCAGTTGCTGTGGACCGATATAAGAGAAGGAATGCTGGTAGGCGCGGCCGATCATCGAGGAGGCGCGGTTAAATACTCCGAACCTTTGAAGCGTATCATTAGTCTTAGTGCATTGAGCGAGAAAACGTAAGATATTTTCAAATCAGCACTTAATTTAAATCTATATCACAGCGCACAAAATAAACTGATACAAAGGCTCTTTCGTTATGATGGATCTTTGTCCCACAAAATTCTGAATGCTTGTGTGGTCTGAACTGTTTTCCGTAAAAAAATTTCTTCTTTAGAATCTTTCGTTATTTAGAGAACTTGAATATGGTGAACTATACTTTTAAGAAGAAACTTAAAATCTTGATCAATTTTAGAGCGATCATAATAAACTGGTACATATGCTCGTTTGTTGCAATGGAACTTTGTCCCATAAAATTTACACACTTTCATGGCCTAAACTGTTTTTCGTATTTTTTAAATTCTTTTAGAATTTTTTTATTTTGTGAACGTGACCACGGTGAGCTATAATTTATTATTAACATATTTGTATTGAACAGGCCATTGGATCACGATACATGCGAGATTGCGACCGTACGAGATAAAAAGAAGACGCTGGTACTTGCACTGACACCACCAGTGGAGCGGAATCAATGGCTGAAGTTGTTACTCGATCGTTTGACGCCAGCATTTAGACAGTTGCCAGTAAAAGAATTTTCCCGTGCGGGGAAAGTCTACCTCAAAGTAAAAGCTAACACATTCAATCACTTCAAATAGAGAATTTACGTTCATCGAAGTTTTGTTCTTATTATTGCGTTTTGTTGATACAGGAGGGTGTGAGCGGTAGTTGGGTGACAGCGTGGTTGTTGCTGGAAAACCGTAATCTACACCGACGAAGCGTTACCCAGAAAAGATCAACGGACGGGCCGATTTTAACGGAAGATTTGCGCAAAACAAGAAACGTTGGTACGAATGAACACTTTCTTTCATCCGTAACTACGCCGATTCATTTTCAGAGCTCTGCGGATTACCGAAATTGAACTTGTGGACACTAACGTTCAGCTCTTGTAGACTTTCTAATAGCGACAGCCAAGTATTGCCTGGTTATACTGTCAGAGCTCCTTATTCGCTGAAAGAGATAGTCTGTGCAGATTTTTTTTCATTGTTCACCAAAGCAGGCGTCAGTATCGCCGATTTTTCATATCGGGTGAAAAAACTCCGTAAATTTCTCTTGTTTCGAGTTATGGAACATCTACGTTAACTCTGATATTCGAGCATGACGGCAACATTTTCTTTTAGAAACCATACTTTGCCATTGAAGGACCACTCTTGATGGAAAATTCACATAGATGAAAGCAAACTGTAAACCTTCAGGCTTTTAAAAGTCCACTTTGACCCAACTGTGCTGGTTGCGGTGTCTAATTCTACAGGGTCTTCCTTATTCAACACAAATTCAGATTGCTTAAAATGTTCATAGAGAGTGGTTTATCTTTTATCTCGTATCATTCCACCGCGAAACGTCACCTGTTTTTGGTTATGATCTTAAATCCCCATGCTCAGTGCGGTTTCCATTTTTTTAAATATGTCCAGTTTTGGCAGATAGAGGTCGAATTCGTGATTTTGTCTTCCGTTTTTTAATGAACCTCACTGTTGCTTCTTTGATATTGAATAAACGTCCAACAGATGCAAAATGACTCACCAAGACGTAGGCAAGTGTTCCTAATTTCACCTCAACTGGCCGAACGTATTTCCTAACGCAAATTTTCTTTCCTCTTTTTTCCTCGCGATTGTGAACCTGTAGTGGCTTTTGACTAAGGAAGAAAATATCAAGAGAAGAATAACAAGAAAATAGAGTTTGAGAATTGAAAATGCAAAGCGCGAGACTTGCGAAGGATGTTCATATGACTTACGGTCAGGTGGGGAAAACAAAGATAGTACTCGAGATTTCGCAGGCGATATCACAGAGCGGGTACGAAAAGTTCGGCCTCTAATAAGTAGCTTTGACTCTATATTGAAGTTTCGAGAAATAATTGTGTTGCGAATTGCGTTCTAATATGTTTACATTGTCTTTGGCAGGTTTCACTCCTTTTAGCGAAGAAGGATGCTGCCCATGGGCTGTTGAGCCCGGTCCGATACTAGTCATCAATTTGCCAGACGTCGCGTTGTATGTCCAATCCGATCTAAAGATGGAAACCGAAAATTGGTGCAAGTACGTGAAAACAGTGTCGGTGTCTTCTGGAAGTGCCTTAGACGAGCAGCAATTGACAGCACATGACGTTCCTGTTTTGGTCGAGAAGTGCATGAAGTTTGTGTCTACACATGGTGAGTGTTGCGTGTTCAGTTTTTTCTTCTTCATCCGGCGTGAGCTAGGCTCAATGACGCTTGTATTGACCAGTCTCTTTCTTTCTCCTTCGGTTCGTGTAACTTGAACACTATCAGGTTTTTATTAATTCTGTAACACATATGTTTATTTATTTATCATTTTTTTTATTTATTTTTATCGTAGTCTATACTGACTTTGGTTTGTGTTCTTAGGTAGCTTGTCAGAAGGAATATATCGCCGCAGCGGAGTTACCTCTAAAGTGCACAAGCTACTCACGGCGTTGAAGCAAGACGCCTCCAATTTTCACATTTCTGTAGAAGAGTATTCCGAGCATGACGTAGCCAATGCTTTGAAAAGATTTTTTAGGACGTTACCCGAACCGTTGCTTACTAATCGGCTGTATAGCAAATGGGTCGATGCTCTTCGTAAGTGACCCGCTACATATATATTTCGAATATCTCAATATTTTTTATTTTCGCACGTATTATTATAATTTATGAATTTCTTATTAAGTTAAAATGGAATATGGAATTAATAACTTTTTTTTTCGGTGTAGAAATCAAGTCACATGAACAAAGATTAAAGGTGTACCAGGATTTACTGTCCGATATACCTCCTATTAATTACCGAACGATACAAGCTTTAATGGGGCATTTACACAGCATTCACGATCAGTGTGAAAAGAATCTCATGCCCGTGGGAAACTTGGCTTCGTTGTGGGGACCAACGCTTATGACAGTTGAAGTAAAACCATTGTAACACAGAAAATTGATTAAAATAAAAAAGGATTAACGATACACTTAAAATAAAAACGTTATAAAAATAAAAATGAAAATAAAAAATATCGAAGTAAAATAGAAATAAGTAATTAAAATAGAACTAAGCAAATTTGTAGAAAATTAAGAAAAGGTAAAAGTGTAAAATACTAAGTATTATAATGAATTTGTCATTTTAAAAATTATTTTCTAATATTTCGTCATTTTGATTGGTTCTACTTTTGTCATTGTTTTATAAAAAAAATCAATTCTAGAATGGTCCCTGCGATGCGTCGTCATTTTCCTATACTCATGCCGAAACCGATGTGGTTTTGCAACTCATTCAGTACTATCCCTGGCTGTTTGACGTCGACACCGAAGCGTTGGAGCGCGAGCGTACTTTACAAGAAGCAGTGGCCCGGATGCAAAGCGGGAATGTGCAGAAAAAAACGGCAGGAGACATGAGGCTTTGGATTTATACGTCACCGCAACCTAATGCTGATACCATTTCCATTACAGTACGTAACTTCCTGTAACTTTGATCCCTAAGCTTGGGTCACTCTTTCAGACATTTGCTTTCCACTTGCAATCTAGGGCAAATTGAGTGATTTCACAGCAAGAGATCTGAATTGTGAACCAGGCCTAACCTGTAGGATCTTTAGTGCACAATGCTTGAAATTAGTATTGCCCATATGGTGGTGAAAAACGAGTTTCTAACACTAATAATATTTTTTATTTATTTTTTTATACCTGGTTCGTTCATTATGATTTTGTTGTTGTTTATTCATTCTCCGATATGTTTGTTTCATTGTGTAAATATGTTCGTGATATTCTATTTGCGTTGTTTGCGTATGTGTTTGATCATCTTGTATTATTAGGTCAATCCCAATCGAACCGTGAAGGACGTACGGGACGAGATAGCGCGCAAACACTCAGGTTCGTACTCAGCGCGGGTATTGATCGAAAGTGTGTGTAATGGACACCTGAAACGCCCTCTGCACGCCCAAGAACTGGTCTTACCTGTCATTCTGCGATGGGCCCAATGGCCCCAAGATGATTGCACCAACAATCGCATTATTTTCTGCGACGATAACTTTCTACTACCCCTCCTGATGGGAGTGAGTGCACTTCTAGTCTGCAAAAATCCCTTATATTTCTCTTAGATTGTTATTTATCTTTTTATTGGTATCTCTTATTTCGAAAAGGTCGTTTCTCCGCCGTCGATGTTCATGGTCTTACGTTATGCGGACCCGAAGACCAAATCTTTCAAAAAGTGTCCCGTAGAATTCTGCCAAGCGCGTATTACTTGTTTAAAAGACACAAAAGTAACCAATCTTCGTGGGTTCCCTATACATTACAAATTAATTTTCTTACTGTTATTGTGCAGAATCACACTATTCACGCACAATGGGATATCGAAAACTTGGTTTGGTACTATGGAACGGATTCCAAGCGCAGTCCGCCCACTAAGTAAGTTCAATCGTAAAAGTTAAACTAGCACTGTATCAAAGTGTTCCGGATCATTATTTTCATCGGAACATTATCGATCATTTGCCAACAACCCTCAATCTGATCTAATCAAAACAAGAAAATCCTAGTTCCGATCAGAGACCTGCCCATTCAATTAAGTCGAGGGAAAATATGATTTCCGAAGTAAGATCTATTGGATTTGTAAAGTAGAATATGTAGATTGTAAGTAAAAATATATAGATTTTTAAAAATATTTTTCGGTACGAGTTATCCATTTTTAAGTGAAATGCGATTATTTTTTTAATTCTCGATTTTTAAATAAAGTATAATATATTGATTTTCTAGTATGAGTACCAATTTTAAGAAAAATACGTAGAGTTTTAATTAGGATTTATCGGTAACTTTGATATGAATAGCCATTTATAACCCTAGCAAACAATTAAAACAATAGGATCTTCTCCCGGTAAATCTCGATCCGATCCGAGCAATTTTTCCGGGTGTAGACGTTCCAGTCAGAGCCGCATAAATTGTTGGATCTGGTCTGTTTATTTTTTAATAGTATCTGGTGACTTGTCAAGTAGAATGTTAAGCTTGTAAAGTAAAATATTTCGATTTCAGATCCGAGCAAATAATCAGATCGGAGCTTTTTTGAAAGATCAGGAACACTGGTCTGAAAACATCGCAATATTTGAGATAAAATTCGATTAACTTATGCGAATTTCGTTTAGGTGGGCCATAACCTTTGTGAAGAAGGATGAGCCAATCAAACGGTCCAAAGATTCCCCCTATTTCGGTCACACACTCTGTTTCAGCAACGAAGACGAATATTCCAAATTTACCACTGCATTGCTGTTAACAGAACGCGCTGAAGGCGGGCTTTCAGCTTATTTACACCAATGAAAAGCAAACTTCCAGTTTTCTTCCATTGTATTTACTTAACTTCCCATTGTCTTTACGCACTTTCGTCTTATCTCTTCCAAAGCGTATTGCATTTTGCCAAGACTACAACAAGCAGAGATCGAACTGCGGTGCTGTGATAAAAGGTCAAGTAAGGAATGATGCAATTAAAAAAAAAGATCCTTCAGAATTCTCCCTAAAAAAAAGAAGAGAAAAAGGGTGTTCCTATAAAACAAAGTTTATTTCTTGCAAAAAAGTTTGTATTATTGTACAGAAATCCACAAGTTTTCTTCAGCAATTTCTGCGTTCGCGTTTCGGGGTACGTACATTGCATTGCCGGTACGCATAACCCAATTCTAACAAAGGCATTACGCTCAACTTTCAAAGTCATCTCCATTTGAAAACTCGCAGCACTTTCTCCGTTAAAGACGCCAGCCAATGTTCGCCATTGACTTTCATCGGCAGAATGTCCAGTACTGGCTCACTCGAGGGGAACTTTTGTACCATTTGGCCCGTACCCACTTCCCACACAATCATGCTCTTCTCCGTCTCGTGGTGCGCCGCCACAAGCAACCGACTCGAATCCGTACCGGGCATGGCAAAAATGGCCGACCTGGTCAGTAATTTCTGCGCTGTACCGGCCGGTATCGTTTGCACAACGTTGCAATTGAAATTACCAGCCGCCCATGCTGGCTCGCAGACCACATGTCGTACAAACGGTTGCGTGCCGCTAGGGCGCGCTGAAACCAGTAAGTGCCGCGTATTCGGCTCCAAACCCATGTACGTAAACGGGCCCTCTAGCGGCAACGGGTGCGCACTGAAGACCGTTTCTCGGTTCTCGTAGAACGTACAAGCATTCAACCGCTGCAAAAACAATCCCCCTCGGCTAAACCCCGCCTCGAAACCTTGTTTCAAGTAAGCTAACGCCGTGACGGGCGAGGTTTGGCCTACTTCCTCCAAAGTCTGCAAGGGGGCGTTGCCTTGCCGTGTGTCATACAGATAAACTTTACCTTGTTGAGTCCCCACGAAAAACTGATTCAGATCGTCGCTGTTCCACGTACAACTCCATAAAGGTGCTTCTAAGTGGTAAGTCTGCACCACCGCGTTGGTTTGAACGTTGGTCAGCTTCGCGGTTTTGTCCAACGACACCGTCAGGAGCAAGTCGTTCTTCTCCGGGTTGAAACTCATGTCTCGGATTGTTTTCTGGTGAATACTCACGAACTGCGTGGCGCGAAACTCGAGGGCGTTGATCTTTTTGATACCCACGCCCGGGAAGATCGGACTGGTGGAAGGTTGCGACGCTACTAGCATCGTGTGCCACTCGCTGTAGGCTAACACCCGGCAGCCGCCATCTTTGCTCATGTCCAGCGTAGCTTCCAAAGCCAACCGCTGGGCTAAAAGTCCCCCGGGAGGCGTGGCTTGCGAAATGTACGCTAGACCTGTGCTTAAGGGCAATGCTAAGCTCTTGCCGCTCGCCGCTAAGCATGCTCCCGAGAGAGCGGCACGACATTGTTGCAACTCTTGCCTTAAAGCGACCAGTTCTTGGTCCCGCAGCGAAATTTGCAGCTGCAGATTCTTAGTTTCGAGTTCTAGATGTCGTCGCCGTTCTCTCTCGCGTTCCAGGTCGGCTAACGCGCGATCGCGGTCGCTGGTGTCAATGGCTTTGAGCGAACGCACGAACAGTGGACGAATGTCACGCTTGGCAGCGTTGGCGTTGCACTGCGGACAACGCGCACCTTTGCCAGCGCTACCTATCCAGCGTTCGATGCAACTTTGGCCGAACACGTGACCGCAACGTAACGCGGCTAGGCGATGTGCGCCTGAATTACTCCAAGATTCGAAACAAATGGGACACAGTTGGCCGTCTTCGTCTCCTGAGTTGAAGGACGCTGATGACGGGTCGTCGACAAACCCGCCGCCCGTGGCACTAGCGGCTTGTACGGTTTCTTCCACTTCTTCCTGCTGGGCTTGACTTTCTTCTGCTATAACATCTACTAGAGGAATGTGAGGTACTGGCTCCGGTTCTGGTTCCGAATTTTCTATAAGTCTCCGCCTTCTTCGCGGAGGTTCGTCGTCTTCCGGTTGAGTAACGCGTTCTGATTGGCTTGGAACGTTTGAGCTGTCGGGGGGCGTTGATGCACGTGGCATTTGAGAAGATACAAGTCCTAATAAGAAATTACATAATTAGAAATTATTTATTGTTTATTTATAGTATAACATTTTTATTCTAAATTTTTAAGATCATATTTTAAAATGGTATCGATGTCTAATACTTCGCCTGGGAGCCAATACGGGCGAAAGACTGCCTCCGTGATGTAGTTCCTCATTGGAATTGTTAAGTAACACAGCACGATTTAATGGGGATTCGTCATTATCAGCCATATCCCATATCAATGTAAAGTTCGAGTGTTGCCTAGCTTTGAAAGAAGGGTATAAACCATTTGTCCATCGGGACTTGAGCGTTAGGTTCCGCTACGTCACGACTGCAGGTTAAGAAAATTACGATTTTAAATAAGTTTTATACATTTATTTAAGTATTTTACACGTAATTTGGGGGCCGAAACTAGGCACAAATGCCCTTACAACTCTCAGTCCAGAACAATAATAACAATCGGCTTTCGCTCTAAACTGTGGAAGGCGAACCACCAAACGCGGTTCGCAGGCAATGATGGGCTTCAAGGTCGTGTTCATTGCTTGTCTATCCCTGTCAAAATTCCGCAACATTCGCGAATTCTTGTTTTGGAAAAGCTATACATGCACTATCTGTTACATTTGTAATTTCTAGACATTCCGTATTGAAACCATTCGTAGCAATCAAGATTCGTTTCCGTGCAAAATGAAAAAGGACCAAATAATTTCGTGGTCTAAATAATGCAAAAGAACATATTTTATATACTGTATGCTGTAGCTACAGCATAATTAATCAGCTTCAAATAGATAAATAGCAAAACTAAGACCGCAATATTGTGACTTTCTATCCAGAAAGGTGGCAGCGTCGGACGATCAGTCACTTGCTCCACCTGCATGGTCTGGCGCGAAGCCTACGCCAATCAGTTTCCTCGTAGCTCCTAGCGAGTCATAACTCGGCCCAACAAGTCGAGGCAAGTAAACAAACGAGGTTGGGAAGTAAAACTTGACAAACGTAATAAAAAGGTGCTCAGTTTCTTTAAATTAAACTCCTAAGATTTTTAAGGTAAGAAGAAATGTAATTTAACAATGTACTCGCAGTTATTGATTTAAAAAATCGTCCGCCTTAAAACGCTAGGAAACGTTACGATCATGAACGAATCTGACAAACGTATCATCCGCAACTGCCTTCCCCAGCTAACCCGTGTTATCACATTTGATGTGAGATTCCAGGACTTGCTCGTCGTCAAACGCGTCTTCTCCTCCCAAATGATGCGTGATATTAAAGTAAGAAGCACCGTTTTTGCCTTTTGCAGCCCGTTCCGATTAATCCGTACTTTTTCTGTTGCAGCGTAATCAAAATCCTCAGTTGGAACTTCTTCTTTCGCTAATGAGAAGAGGCCCAAATGATTTTCAACACTTCGCTGACGCATTGGTTGAAACGCAACAACATCGCGCTGTACAAGTTTTGCAAGAAGGACGACAAAATATTTCCACGCAAGTCTCTCCGGCAGATCCATTGTACAACCCCTATCCTAATTGGCGCACAAGCTTGCCACCACCTCTGGAAAGCTATACTCCCAGGTTCACATATAAAGCAATTATTTTGCAGTTAACTCGAGAACAGCAAAAATTCGTGTGAAATTCTCATATCTCGGTCGAATCTTATAACAAGATCCTTAATTTAACCCAGAAATGTTTCTGTTCCTTAGGCCGTCTGTGTCAGGCGAGAATGGACAAATTTTCAGGGCGAATTCCTCCGCAGAGTAAGGCTAAAGAAGCTAATTAGCTGTACGTCCCATCAACTCTTTCTATTTCCTTTTAATGAAGGTCGAAGATACTGAATCCGCCAAATTATGAGTCGCAAGGCCCATACATACCCATTCCAACGCCGGAAATAGATCCGACAGATCCTATACCTGCCTTACCAGCCAACAATACGTTCCCTATTTACGTCCAACCCGCCAGTACTTTTAAAGGCGTCGGCGATCCCGAAGTACACGCGTTTTCTTCATAAAATTTTATTACTATCGCGTTTTTCTTATTATTTTCTCCCGAAGGTGTATCCGTGTTCGTTGGACGAACCACGCGGGTTGGCCTTGATACTTAATTACCGCAAAATTCCGAATCACGAACTTCGTGAAGGATCCGAACTGGATGTCGTGCATTTGCAGGCGTTGTTGAAACAACTGGGTTATAAAGTGTCTTGCCGTTCCGAACTCACATACGTCGTAAGTTTGACATCGCGATTTAATTAGTTGCTGTTCGTTTATATTTTATTAGGTAATTATTAGTGCCAGTAAACATTATTTTGCATTCCCAAAGGAAACGTTAAAGGGCATTGAGGAGTTTTCTAAGATGAGTGAGCACCAAAAAGCGGATTCTACCATTGTCGTGATCATGAGTCATGGGCAAGACGGTTCCGTAGCGGAGGGAACGCATTTTCTTACGTCAGATGGCGGAAGTATTGGGTCGGAGAGAGTAATAAATCACTTCAGTAATCATGACTGCCCGTATTTGGTGGGAAAGCCGAAAATTTTTTTGTTCCAGTTCTGCCGGTACATTCGAACAGTTTTTAAAAGTTTTTTATTATTGTTATTATTTGGTAATTTCGATGTTCCTTGCATTTATTTAGTGGAATCATGCATGATATCCCGCGTAGTCCGCCATCCACGATCAATACAGATGGCGCAAGTACTCATGCTTCCCTACTATCTACAGATATGCGGAAATATAGTGATATACTCATTGCCAATTCAACACTGCCAGGTTTGTATCGGCGCATCCGCTTCTTAGGCTCTTTAAATAAGTGCGTTTATGTATTTACTGATGTATTTATTATTGCGAATCTAGGATTTGTGTCGTATAGAGAAACCGAACAAGGTACTTGGTTTGTGAAAGCCATTTGCCTTATGTTTATGGAACATGCAAGAGATTACCATGTGCAAAAGTTGCTGAATAAGGTATTTTAAAATTACATATATTGTCATATAAAATTATATAAATTATGTTTACACTTTTGATTTAACGCGTAGAAGATACGATGCCATAAAAAATGGAAATTTAAATTTGTGTTACAAATAGGTGGATCAGTGTATTCAAGAATGGTCAGCACATCAAAGTGGGAGGCAAACGGTGGATATCAACTTACGGGCGTTTAGCAAAAAGTTCTTTTTTAACCCGGGTCTTGTCGGAGGCAATATTTGAGATGTTTTTATTGGTGGTTTATGATTTGGGATCACATTCGCCATTTTATACTTTTGTTATTATTATTAGTGTTTTAGTCACGATTGATGCGCTTTATGCTTAGTTCCACCAGTGTTTAAGTTAGTAACGTTTGCCATTATCAATCAACGCAATAAAATTTATTTAACTGTTTTAAAGTATCCCTTTTTGTGGTAGTTACAGTACGGGCACTCCACATGCACAAAAAAATAGCGCCCAATCTTTCGTTCATATTGAAACGCAGAAATTTGCGGAAGTGAATTTTTTTGTGTAAACAGTATATAATAAGGGGTTTGTGTTATAGGAATGACTCGCAAGTTTTTCTACCGCAAAAAATCTTTAACTTGCTTTTCAAGAAAAGATAAGGCCAGTAAATAAATATATAGTGTAGTAGGGACCTTAGGCTGCAGGTCTATTAATATCGCGTTAAGCAAATCCTCGTATTTAGATCACCTGTAAGTAACTTCCCGCGTACCCGAAACCTCCATCCTGAAAGGTAGCGATACTGTTAGTAGAACAGAACAGTAGAAGCTATCAATAAATAAAAAAGGAGTACGAAAATAGGATGTGATAGGAAACCAATCGTTTACGCTCCAAAGTGGTCGAAGCTATGTTTCAAAAATCGTAATCAAGCTTGTTCCATTGTATTGTAAATTTTAAGATTTAACCATACGATTACCAACATTACGGCAGAAGTCAAACGACTCGCGCTTTTTTCTTTCAAAATACGAATCAGTCGCCATCTTCGTGTAGCCCTTATAACTACTTCCTCCATTAAGATCTTTCGTTATTTAGAAACGGAGTTGAGGTGTTGGTGACTTTTTTGTCATCTTGTGTTTGGTGGCTTCTACTGTTGTAGTACGCTCTCTTCATGTACCTTTTTAATTAGGATGTTATCCGGAGCTATTATTGTAAGTATTATTTTCCTAAAAAAGCATAAAAACTTGTACTTGTGTCCTCCATTATTCAGGTTTCATCTTGTCAACCTTCACGTGCCCGATCTTGATTGAGCTAGTTTCATCACAATGATTGGAAGGGTCCTGGCTTAACACGTGGCTTCCGTATTTATTACCAGTTGAATTTTCCTCCTGCCTTAACCACGCCATTTCTATTTAGTTTACACACACCCTCTTCTTTTTGTGGTAAAATAATATCTGTGAAAGTCAAAACAAACTCCCAAAGCCCAAAGTTTGAGCCCAAAGGACAACCACAACTCCCCTGTTGCATATTTCTTTTGTTTCATGGCCAAAGCATCAGCCAATAAAGAAGATTGTAGAAACATCCCTGAAGGAGGAGACCAGGATGAAGATTTAGACTGGGAGCAGATGGAAGATTCTGGAGTAAGTTCTTTTCATCAATTTAGTTGACCTTCGTAAAACAGACTTGGATTTTTCCTGTTCTTTCTTTTAATATCTAGTTGTTGGATAAAAAGCTGCAAGCCATCGAACACAAACTGGTCACCAATACAACTCAAACGTAAGGGAGAAAAACGAGTTGAACATCACTTAATCATCTATATCACCAGCCTATGTTGGTTAAATACTACTTTCTTGTTGTAGAACCGGATTCGTTTCTACTATTGACACTCCGTACTCTATAATGACTCCGGGGCCGCAGATTAAGATATTAAAACGCCCAACGTCCTCCCAGGACAAGGCCAACAACGCTAATTCGCAACTTAAGCCTCAGCAACCCATGAAAACGTTACAACAAGTAACTTTTCCAACGCAACAATAATTTTCATGGATTAATATCTCATTTAGCGTGAGGCGGAGTACGCACAAGCACGGTTACGGATTTTGGGCGAAGCAGCGGCACCGGTGGCGCCGCCTACCAATGCTACCTTATCTCCTATGGCCAATCTTGCGAACAAGTAGACCACTGATGTTTTCCTTCCTTCATTATCCGCGCATTTTACATTAAGTAATGTTATTTAGCAGAGCGCCTGCACCGGAGACGAGAGTGCAAAATGGATCAGCGAATGTTGTCCGATACCCGCGCGGTCCGGACAGTAGCCATGGCTTCCATCCTCGCACGTAACACTATAGAATTGGGGAAGTAAAGGGCTAGCGTAAGGAAAGAGAGAAGCGGAGGAGAACGCGTTTTTCGTTGTGTGTATATTTTGATGTGTATGGGATTATTTGGACGGAACTAATGCGACTGTTTCCCTTTTGTGAACCTATATTGACTCTTTTGTGTTCGGTTCGAATGGACGAGTACGAGATGGGGAAGGAAGGGGGAACTGCGAGCAAAACGTGATGATTTGGCCTTTGTCAGGACTTTGTCAGAAAGGAAAGACAAAGAGAATCCATAATTACGCAGGAACTTTTAACTGTATCTGCAGTACTGGCAAAGCTCTACGATAATGTACCGCTCTAATAACAGGAAAATAAATTACGCGTAATTTTGAAAAGCATTTGCTTTTCTCCCTAATTTTTAAATTTAAGTTTTATTCTTTAGTTTTGTGCAGTTTCAGATTTATTTAATCATTGTGACATAACTTCTTTTCCCGGAAACTTGACAGGCTTTCGCCTATTGCCAAGTCTTATATGCTATTCAATCCGATAGTTATATTTGTTCGTGCCACTTTTTGGTGATAGTCCTATGTTTCTGCCTAAAAACTTCTTTGAAATATGGAACGAATTCCGTTTTCCTTTGTTCATGTTGCATCCTTCCGTCAGCTTTTCAACTTAAAAGTTTAATGTGAAGACCACGAGTTATATTTCGCCGTTGTGTTTAGCTTGCCCGTCATTCAGCTTTTTATCTCTTTCCGTTTTAGTGTTAATTATTTTCACGTGTGTGCGAAGATAATATGTGTAAGGTGAGAACGATGCTGTTGACGCCAGATGAACAAAGTTCGGGTAAATGCGGCTATGTCGAATGAAGGAAATCGTATTCTGTGGAAGTGGGTCTGCGGACTGTGAACGGCCCGCCCGGCGACTGGGGGGTCGGGGACCGCTTCTATTAGTGTTTTTCGGACGGCAGTCTCGGCCGGAACGGCGTTCTTTTCCGTTCTTTGGCAATTTTTGACCATTTAGTTCCGTTACTCTGGCAAATCTCACCGTTCCGTTCCTGTGCATTTTCCAACAAGGCGACAGGCGACATGTCGAGTAAGCTGGACAAGTTTCAGTTGTGCAGCAGATGGCTGTTATGCTACTGTCGTGTTTTTTAAAAATGCTGTAATGAGACGCTGTATTCTTCGGAATTAGCTTTATCGGCGTAGTAAACGCTGTAGTACACATAGGTAGTGGGGAAAAGATAGGGTGCACTTTACGTGAACTGATCCGTTCGCCAGTTCTCTTCTCCGTTGACAATAAAACGACCGTTGAGCAACTCTTCGTTCAACTAATCAGTTCCAACTTGCGTTGACGCTAAAACGCCCGTGCAGTGTATGTAAACATTGGAGTCCTCTTCATGTCCCGTGTTTCTGTGTTGTCCTGGTTTACTTGAAAGTCCACTAGCTGGCAACACAAACGAGCAACACAAATAAAATATAAAACCGGCGTCAGCACTGCAGTGAACTATGCGATTACGCGCTAAAATTTGTTTGTGGGTGGGACTTAAAGGCTGTCTCCAGTTCTACCGTGCTCCTTGAGCTCAGTAGAACGAAAGGGCTTCGCGCCAAGCCCTTCAGTTGCTCCGTTAACGACAAAAGGACTGTCGAGCTAGTTGCGTACACGCCAGTTATGCTAACTGACCAGCCCGGTTGATCAGTTGCGTGCACGATAAAATGCACCCATAGCTAAGTATGGTCTGAAACGAGGTATGTCATTATTTGGGAAGTACTAATGTTATTTGCTGTGTTAAGCGTTAGCATCCTTACTGTCCCAAGTTTTAGTTAAAGGTTTTTCTTCGACTTTTTTCTCATTTTTTTTAGCGTTCTGTCCAAAATCTGCGTTAATTGAACACGAAACACCTCCGAAAATACTTTTGCTAAAACCCCTAAAATTGTACGCAAAATTCTGATTTTTAGAAACCTATTTTTGCTGTATTTTGTGGTATTTTTCAATACATTCCCCCACCCCCACCCAAAAAAATTGTTTTTTAAATTTCCCGCAAAAATCGCCACCTCCCCCTGAAATACCCGGCTTCCCATTGGTGCAAATTCGAAAAAATGGTCGTGGTCACGTTGTCTAGCTGGGAAGGCTTTTCCCGGGTTATTTTCCATAAGAAACAATGTTGAGCAAAGGGAACTTTGTTGAGCAAAATCTGCGTTAATTGAACACGAAACACCTCTGTAAATACTTTTGCTAAATTCCCGAAAATTGTACGCAAAATTCTGATTTTTAGAAACCTATTTTTGCTGTATTTTGTGGCATTTTTCAATACATTTTCACCCCAGAAAATCGTATTTTTTTAATTTCCCGCAAAAATAGCGACCTCCCTCCAAAAATCCTGTCTT
>JAHZNP010001515.1:0-18764 GCA_020615345.1 Triops cancriformis
TTTCACTTGGGTTCCCTTTTCGACATTTGAAAATTGCACGTACAATTCCACGAACAGTCTGTTCCAGCGGTTGTGCTGGCACAGCTAAACAATGAGTAACGATAAATAAATATTGTGCGGCACAGTCGTGTTCCAGCGAAGGAACATGTAAACACTGAGCTCGCACAACGCACAGTTGAACCTTCGCTGGAAAAGGCCTTTAGTGCTCCCAAGGAAAAACGCCATTAGTTGAAGTTAGGTTTTTAGGTTTTCAAGATTATTAGTTTAACTTAGGTTTTTAGGTTTTGTGAAAGTAGTACGTTAACTTAAGTTTATAGGTTAATTTAGGTAATTAACTTAAGCTAGAAGATTAGGTTAGGTTAGGTTAAATTACATAATTATGGCTGCGGTCCCACTAGCCGAATAACCATGGTTATTATAAGGCTTTGACTTGGAAATCTCTCACTTTTCCTTTTCCTGCGATAGCGGTTATCAAGGAAATGATTTTTATAAGTTAATATTAACCTTTTCTTTGGAAATCGCTGTCCCAGGATTAGGAAAAGTGAGAGATTTCAAGGCAAAGCTTATAATAACCATGGTTATTTGGCTAGTGGGACCGCAGCCTAGGTTACGTTGAGTTATTAGATATAGATAAGTTATTAGGTTTAGTAAGATTATGTCGTTAATTGAGGTCAGTAGGTTAAGATAGGTTATTATATTAAGTTAAGGAATTAGTTTTAGTTAGGTCATTAGGTTAAATTAGGTTAGTAGGTGCAAAGATGGCGGAATATATAAGTGCACTTCAATGTACGAACTTTTTTATAAATCACTTGAACATGATTACGCCGAAGAAAGTTGATCTAAAACCGAGAAAGGATATGTACGGTCGAAACAGAACAGGGAAAACCAGACTCCTAAGCGGCAGAATTACATGACTGTTTCACTTCTTGAGCAGATTGAAAAGCTGCTACAAAAAGAAGACATTAGGCAGGAGGTCTTCCGCGAAAGTGATACCGAAAGCGAGCTGTACTCGAGTTTTAGGGATGGAAGCTGTTTTAAAAAAATGAGCTATTTAAACGAAAACTTTTCAGCCTTACAGGTACATTTTTAACTGGATGAAGTCCAACATTCTAACCCGCTGTGGTCCAAAGATCACAAAATTTGTTTCTTGTTTTTCTCTTTAGGCAATTTAGAAGTCAAATATCGATCAAGTTTCAAAAACATTCATTTGCTTTCGATTTTCTACAACGAACAGTTCCAAAATTACACTTTCAATGATTTAATTCGCCCTTCGTTGAATGAATTGAAGTTGTGTACTTCGATTTTGTCAGAGGACCTGTGCAGTTCAGTTTAGTACAGTTCCCCCAAATATAGCAGTTCGTACCTTACTTGTGAGCGTTTCCGTTTGTGCGCGAGATTGTGAACTTATAACTAATCTAAGCGATTTTGTGCCATTGGTATATAACGCATTCAAATTAATTTGTGAATGTGTTACTTAACAATGGCGGAGGGCCAGGTGCCCTGCCGTGAGCAGGACACTATGGACCTTGCTGCGAACGAACCCTGTGACCTTGACCCCGCCAGAGTGTCTGGTCATCATGGAAAAAAACAGTATATGTTTGCTGCATTTTGTGTAAAAGCAGCTTTGTGAAAGATCACGAGTTGGCCTTTTCCTGCCCTAGCTGACGACAAAAAACGAACTCTGTTGCGAAAGAGAACAACACCTCCCCTGAACGACCCCCACCCATCGAAACACCCCGTTTCTTCAGAAGAAAATTTTTGAAGCGCCTTCGAACACCTATTGACGAAAATTCATTCACTTTACGAGGGGCAAAACATCCTGATTGAAACCATCGCTTGCTTGAAAGACAGTCAAGAGCTTTTGCTGTCCCAAGTTGATTCACTCTCCAACCAAGTTGGTTGGAATAGCCGTATTGTTATCTCAAAACTCATATTTTGAACTAGTAGAAATAAATCAAATATACGCCGTCTTCAAAATACTAACGCTAAACTCTGCATCAATTATCATTGTAGCGATTTACAGGAGACACAACCAGAACACAGAGCTACTTCTAACTACTATCTGGAACAAGTTCAACAAGCTCTCTCAAAATATAGTTTTTACCGGAGACTTCAATGCTCATCACTGGGCATGGGAAGCCAAAAAACCTGACATAGCAGGTACTCAACTTCAAGATTTTATGGAAAAACACCTGGAATTTAAGCACTTTTAACAACTCACGTGGAAGACAGTCGACACTTGATATCACGTTTGCTAGTACAATTGTCTTATCCAAAGTAAAGATGGTTTTACTTGATAATGATAGTTATTACAACGAGTCTGATCACAAGGCCTCTATTATAACTCTTGATCTCACACACAACAAACCATGCAACTACACGTTGTCATACTCCAAAGCAAACTGGCGGGAATTGCGTATTGATATCGCCCAAGAGCTTCATGATGATCGATCAGCATGGGCGAATATAAGTAGTCACTATGATATCGACAAAGCTACAAATTCCCTAACTTTGACCAATCAACGAGCTATGAGAAAGAACATTCCAAGAATTAGAATGAATAACAAAAATCCCTGGTGGAATGTCAAGTTGAACACTCTCCGACGTCAAGCTTCCAGAGCATTAAACAGATTTAAACGGACAAATTTACCGGAAGATGAGACGGACAGGAAAAAACGAAGGAATTTTTATCGCTCTCAGACAAGGAAATGCAGAGATGAATAATGGGAATTTAAATTAAAGTCCCCAAACAACAAAACGCTTTGGCTGATGGACAGATACTTGAGAAATGAAGAAAGAACACTACTTACCCACCTCAGACAGGAAGACGGGCAGATGTTCCCGAATGAATACACGAAACTTTTTAGCAGCAAAATTACTTGCAGGTACTGCTGTGCGTGCATATAACAAACCAATATCTACTTGCCCGGGAAGAAACCTGAGATCTGAAGATTTTAACCTTACCCCAGAGGATCTCTCCCCCATAATAAATAACCTTCGCCCTTTCAAAGCAGCCGGTCACGACGATAAACAAGCAATTGTTATTAAAGAAATCTGGAATGTAATAAAAGTTCCCCTATCGAACATTTTTAACTCGTCCATCAAGCAGGGCTACTACCCTGAATCCTGGAAGAAAGCAAGAGTTCTTGTCCTTCCCAAACCACACAAGACCAACTACGAGACTCCAAAAAGCTTTCGACCAATCTCCCTGCTTTCTGTCATAGGAAAGGCACTTGAGTTGCACAAAAGTTGTTGCTGAAAAATTATGGAAGTTTGTCGAGGAAAACAACGTTCCCTCTGAGGAGCAATGGGGCTTTAGAAAAAATAGATCCACAATCGACGCCCTCGAATCTTTGAGTAACAAGAGTTTGCAATCCTTCGACAAAGGAAAAGTCTTAACAGCTCTTCTTCTGGACATCAGCGGAGCGTTTGATAATGTCATACACAGTAAACTTATCGCTGAACGGAAAAAATCAAGACATCAGTTCTTCTTATAAAATGGATCTCCAGTTTTATCCAGGAGCGAAACGCAGTAATATTCCACGGTACAGTTGAAAGCGCAGCGTATCGAATTCCAAAGGGTGTCCCTCAGGGATCACCTCTTTCCCCCCTTCTATTCTTAATATACTTCAACGGCTGCTGCAACACTATCAAACGCAAAAAGATTGATCTGGAGAGCTATGCAGACGATACAATTTTAACTAGCTGTAACAAATCCAGCGAACAAAATGTTAAACTCTTGGCCCGGAATATCAGTGCACTAGAAAAATGGGGTCTAAGATTAAACCTAAATTTCGCAAAAGAGAAAACGGAACTAATTCATTTTCACCGTAAGCGTTCAGAAGAGGATGCGCTCCTTATCTGGGGAGAAGCTACTATTTTACCAAAAAACTCGGTTCGCTATCTGGGTCTGTTTTTTTACCAAAAACTATGCTGGACAAAACACATTTCCTATTTGCAGCTTTTTTGTTAAGGATAGCAAAATCGCTAAATGGTGCAAGTCTATAACTAGCAAACAACTGAAATTGGTCTTTCAAGCGAAAGCTATTGCCAAATTACTATATGGATACCCAGCACGGTCCAATATTCCCAAATCCCATCTTCGACCACTTTCTCAACTCATTAGGAAAGGCCTACTAACAATTACGGGGGCTTTAAAATCCACACCAACTGCTTGCTAGAGGTGGAAACTGTAATTCCACCTCTTAATCTTATCCTTCTAAGAGGCCACCTAAATCATTATGCTAAATCATTATGCTAAGAAAAACTGGGACAATTGGCCGGCTAAACCTAGAACTCCCAATAAAATAAGTTATACAACTTGTTCCGAAAGAGCACGCCAGATGATAATTAAAGCATGGCCTTCTCCTCCCAAATCTCTGAAAGAGGCGAAAAACCTTAGTTCTAATTTTATCCTTAACGCATGGTCCGAAAAGTGGGCAGTACTCCGCTACGCAATCAGTGACCTAAATGCTTCCTCTGACAAAAAGCCGATTATATTAAACAATATTCCATGGAACATTATAGCACCGGTGATTAAACTTAGGTCAACTCATTTCTCGTGCAAAGCATATTTCAAAAGTATTAAAAAATCGATAACGACTCCTGTTCTTGCAAGGCTCAATCTAGACAAGATGTTCCCCATCTCCTAATCCATTGCTCTAAACTAAACCGAGAAAGAGCCAAGAACGTTTTATTCCCTGTCAGCGTTTGCACATGAGATAGAACAAATGACGAAGATCTGAGATAATTTTTGAAATTCCTTCCCCAGTCACTCCCCAAACTACCCCACCCACCTTTATTTCCTCTATACTCCCCCTAAATAGAAAAATTTTTAACTTTTCTGCCCTGTACTTAGTGGAAATGTAAATGATTACTATGAAAACAAATACAGGACCATCAACAGGCGTAAGCCTACGATGGTTTTCTTCATAAAAAATTGAAGTTGTTGGAGGAGGGGGCAAATATGAACATCGCTGGAAAGCCGATGAAAATCTTTAGAACTCTTACTGCTTTTCTGGGCGGTAATCTGTCTAGCCATCAAGTAGGGGTGTACAAAGTAGGTTTTGCTAAAGGATTCAGAAAGTGTAGATACTGCTTGGGTACTGAAGATGAGATTCAGACGAAATTTGACGAGACATCGTTTATAATCCGAACACCAGAATTGCACAACTTGCATTGTTCATCACTTGAACAACTGCAACTGACGAATCATTCATCACAAACGCAACTGACGAATCATTTCTCTAAGCTGTATGGGCTGAATTCAGAGTCAGTGCTTAAAGAACTCAAATACGCCCACGTTTCCAACCTCATGGTTCCGGATTACATGCACGATGTGTTCCAAAGGGTATTACCACTCACCGTGGTTGAACTGTTACATTACTCTGTTAAGACAGCCAAGTGTTTTTCGTTAGAGCAAATTAATCATGGGTTTCGATATTGTAAATATGGGCCACAAGAAATTGTAGACAAACCGTCTTTGATCTGAGAAGTTCATTTAAAAAACAAGTCATTGCGACAAAGTGCAACCCTATCATGGTTGATGGCTATTATGCTCCCTATTATGTTTGGCTCATTGGTGCGTCTTTGCGACGAGAAGTGGCAGTGTTTCATTACTCTTCTAGATGTTTGTCGTTTAGTCTGCAAGCAGACTATTACTGAACTAGAAATTTTGAAGTTAGAACTTTGATTGAGCATTATTTACATTCTTTTAAAGTTTGTTTTAGTAGACGATTAACTGCCAAACAACACTTTTTGATTCATTACCCGCGGTTAATTCGTCACCTTGGACCTCTAACGTAATTCTGGTCTATGAGGTACGATGCGAAACATGCCTATTAAAAAAACTGACGAAAGGCATTGGTTATTTCACCAACTTGCCACACACCTTGTCGTACAAGCACCAACAGTGGCAGTGTCTTAATTTACACACATCTGGTGAAAATTATTTGACTTCTCAAATAAACTTCCCAAATAAAAATGATGTCGTTCCGTACTGGGGCTTAAAATACCGAGGACAAGTTGCTGAATTGATCTCTACATCAACGGAAGAGAAGTTCCGAACAATTGGAGTTCCGTTTCCCGGAGCCGCTTATCGGGAGTTACGATGGAACCATATTCCGGCTCGGCGCTGGAATGGTTTCAATGGATTGACCTCTTTAAATCGCTAGTTCATCAGACTTGGATGAGTCCTGGTGAGAAACTAGCTATACTCCGTCGAAGCTTCCGCGGAGATTGCGCGGATTTCGTGTACGGTCTAGGTGGCGGAGAGAGCGCGTACAAAGAAGCTCTGGGTCAACTCATGGACAATTGCGGACGTCGCGACGTTATGCGAGCCGCACATATTCAAGCTATCGAAAAGCTCGACGTTGGAAAAGGTCCAACTGCCTTTAAAAGGTTCGCAGAGGGAGTCCGAACGCACCTCTTTGACCTTAGCCGTGTGGACGGTAGCAGCCAGCGCGACCTTATCGAGACGGTCACCGCCAAGTTATCAATTCAGTATCGCCTTACTTGGAACGAAGGTTGCTCGTCAGGAATCTTCTTCCACGATTTGGAGAGGTTTGGCTCGTGGTTGTGTGCCAGAGCAGCAGCCTATCAGAATGCCTACGACATTGCGGCAGAACAAGAGAAATCCAACAAGGAGATTGACAAGCGGGTGAACGGGCGTAGCTACAACGCCTCAGCTGAACCATCGGTAGCAAAACCAACTGGTTGCTGGAACTGCGGGGGTGAGCACCGACTTGATAGTTGCCCCAAGTTCCAATCATGGTCAACGAGCGAACGACGGAAGTTCACTGAAAGCAAACGGCTGTGCTTTTCCTGCCTTCGGGGGAAACATTCAGCTCGCGGTTGCGGGACAGGCCGAAAGTGTGGCGTTAACGGCTGTAAGAACCGTCACCACCGTCTTCTGCACCACGACGACACACCCTGAACTGCCAACGCGCTGTCCGTCCACACCACTCAACGTCGCCGCGAAGCCGTAGCTTTAGGCGTCATTAGTGTTCGCGTATTGGATGCCAAAGGAAGAAGAATCCCGGCCAATATGCTCATTGACGAAAGAAGCGACATGTGCCTTGTCCAAGACGCATTCTTACGACGACTGGGGTTCTCAGTTGAGAGTTACGCCATTCAGCTTTATGGAGTAGGTGGCAAGCGCGGAGATTATCGGACCCGGAAGGTGGAGTTAGAGGTAGAAGGAGAAAACGGTTTCCTTCCAGTATTGTTCAACTCCATCCCGAAGATATGCGAAGGCTCGGAGAGAATCGAGTGGGTAACGCTAAAGAAGAAGTGGTCTCACTTGAAGGATCTCCCGTTGAGTGATTCCGGAGGGGAAATTCACTTACTCATTGGATGCAACTATAATCACCTTCTCGATCCGACTGAAGTACGCCGCTGGAGAAAGGGAGAACCCGGAGCCATTCGCACCGACTCAAGAGTCTCACGTTAACCTTATTCGGACAGGCTACGGAAACCTTGATGACACCTTCCGAGCCTTCTGTGAAACCGAGTCGTTCGGCACAGAGCACTGCAGTGGACCGGGCCTGAGTGAAGACGATTTGAGGGCCATTAAAATGGTCGAAGATGGGACGAAGCGTTTGGACCCTGGTTATGAAGTCGCCTTACCGTGGCGTGATGGGGAACCAAACCTTAATTGCAATCGTGCAGCAGCAGAGCAGCGCCCATGGCATTGCTGCGAAATTTCTTAAAGGATCCTGCTTACGAAGCAGGTTATGAAGAGACCATAGCGAAATATATCGTTGAGGGGTACGCCCATCGAGTGACTACAAACGAGGAACTCGAACACCCTCAACAGTATTTCTTGCCACATCACGGAGTATACAAAAGATCGACCTCCAACAGAAAACTGCGGGTTGTCTTTGACTACGCAGCAAAATTCGAGTGGAAATGCTTAAACGACGCATTATTACCCCATAATCTTTTCGAAGTTCCGTGAGTTCGAGATCCCGTATGTTGCAGACATAGAAGCAATGTTTAGCCGTGTTCGACTACGTGAAGAAGACGCACGGTACCACCGGTTTCTCTGGAGGGAAAAAGGTAGCGACCTCGTAGACGTTTTCCAGATTGATCTACTAGCGTTTGGAGATTTTTGTTCGCCATTCGTTGCCATATACTTTGAGGAGAACAGAAGAAGATTTCGGAGCAGATTGTCCAGAAGCAGCAGAAGTGGTTAAAGAACATCTGTACATGGACGACTACCTGGACAGCAGTGCGACCGAAGCCCAGGCACGCGTGAAAATTCGTGGAGTCACAGACCTCTTACGTAGAGGCGATTTCCACTTGGGGAAGTGGGTCTCCAACCGACCACATATTTTGGATTCAGTCAAAAATTTCTAGTCAGTCCACAAATCGCCAGACGAAGTGGAGTTCAGTATCAATGTCTTAGGGGTATCTTGGATACCATCGCACGACGTTTTGACGTCAGACAAGGTAATCTCACGCGAGGTGAGGTTCACGCGTCGTGATTTGCTGAGAACTCTAGCAGAGGTATTCGATCCTCTGGGGTTCTTGTCCCCCGTTACGGTTAAAGCCAAGATGAAGCTTCGAGAGCTGGGACTTGGAGGCTTAGGATGGGACGACCAGATCCCATTGGATGCACGTCAATGATGGCAGAATTGGCTGAAACTTCTTCAGGAGCTCAGATGTGCCGAAGTCCCAAGATGCCTTTTTCCGGAAGAAGACGCCATTGACCGCGTAGATCTTCACACACTGGGCGACGCTTCTCAGGAAGCTGTCGCAGCCGTAGTATACGTTCGAGACGTTTACAAGGACGATCGTGCCCGTACGAATATTGTAATTGCCAAAACGAAGCTAACACCGCTTAAAACCATTTCTGTAGCTAAGGCGGAGTTAAATGCAGCCCTATTGGGAGCCCGTTTAGCGAAATATGTCCAGAAGGCGTTGCGAAAGCAAGTAGACCGTAGATTCTTATGGACAGACAGTTCATGCGTACGCAACTGGATTCGGGGCACCTCATCCTCACGCAGCTGATGGAGGACTCCCACCTGAAACATTGGATGCTTCGCCTCCATTCACGCATACATCGGTCGACTATTTTGGACCATTGAAGATTGTACAAGGAAAAAATCGAGTAGCGAAACGATACGGAGCTCTGTTTTGTATGGTAACGAGAGCAGTTTATTTGGATTTAGTGCGCTCACTGTCAACAGAAGATTTCTTGCTCGTATTACGTCGGTTTTTCTCAACCCGTGGCAAGCTGTCGAGCATGAACTCAGATAACGGCACGAATTTCGTGGGAGCAGAGAAAGAGTTGAATCAATTGGTCGAAGCGACCGGTGAAGACAAAGCGCTGAAAGGCTTCGTCGAAGATCAGGGCATTGCGTGGAAATTCCAACCACCGCTGGCTCCACACTTCGGTGGCGTTCACAAATGCTTGGTAAAGTCCGCCAAGATGGCACTTTACAAAGTTTTAGCGATCGAAAAAGGAAACCGAAACCGAATTACATAAGTTATTTAAAGAACCTTGCTGTTCGAGATCACCGGATTCCTGAATGGACGTCCGCTGATGTATGTTAGCTCGGATCCGCAGGACATTCGCGCCATCACTCCGAACGACTTCCTGAACAAAAGATCGTCATCAAACTTTGTACCTGCGGGAGAGATTGTCGAAGGAAACCCTCGCAACCTGTACAAGCATTTACGTCGTATTACCGCCGTACTGTGGGATGTATGGAAGAAATACTACATACCTACTCTGACCTGCCGCTCAAAATGGCGCACCCGCCAACGGAACTTCCAGAATGGTGACGCGGTTCTAGTATTGGAATGTTGTATTACCGCCGTACTGTGGGATGTATGGAAGAAATACTACACACCTACTCTGACCTGCCGCTCAAAATGGCGCACCCGCCAACGGAACTTCCAGAAATGTGACGCGGTTCTAGTATTGGAACCTAACCTGATCCTAGTAAAGTGGTTATACGGACGTGTTACAGAAGTCTTCGAAGGCAGTGATGGCAATGTCAGATCAGCAATGGTGGAAACAGATTCAGGCACCTACCACCGTCCGATCCACAAGTTGGATCTATTGGACCCCGCTCCCGTTTCAGAAGAAGGATTGGAGCAGCTCGCCGGAGTTCCGGGTAGCTGCTTGTGGGGGAGTGTTGGGGCGAGAGACGAAGGCAAAAGTGTAACAAGAGAAGTAAAGAATTTGAAGTAAATGACCGGGGGTTCGTCTTCTGTTTTACGAACCCCCTTTTTTATGAACTGAGTGTTTAACTGTAAAACCAGAGCAGAAAGACAGACCTAGTAACAGCTAGGCAGTGTAGTCTAAGGCTTTGAACAAAGCGGAGACAAGGCCGAGTCATTGCCAATATTCTCGAGTTAGAATCATAATTGTCGGAAGTTCTGTGCAATTCTGTGTATGACTGTTTTGTCTCCCCTCCCCCCGACTGTAAAGGTAACCTGTCACCTCGACAGTACAATAAAGCATTTTTAATCCTGAATTTGTTGTCTAACGATTACAACCAGCCGGCATAAATAATAATCTAATTGTATAACATCCATACGCAATTACACATGACCGCGTGCAATCTGACCCTTGTTCACAATTAACAGCTACAAGTGGGTAAAAATATGTTCAGCAAAATATATAGTTAACTCAAGTGTAATCCTTTGCCCGTTACGGGGAACCCTACGATTTGCTTTCGGTCTTTTAAATCGCATTTATGTGTACAAGGGTCAGATTAGATTCCTTTGTCAAATGTTCACAACCAATCGCTTCGATTCGCACTAAGAAACTTTTAATGTATCCCGCCAGCGTGACAAATTTTACGAAATGGTATCTCCTCACGATATTGTCAATCATCGGATTTATCATTTGCATAAGCCTCTCCAGTGGTCTTTACAATCAACGAATCTTGATCTTACTTACGTTGTAACCCGAGCGGAAAACTTGGATGAACTAGTCACGTACTCCACAGACGGAGTTTTACGTAAGAAAATGAATAAACAGACAACGTGAAGAAGAAAAAACGGGACTTCATTTATTCTTTTTCAAAAATATTGTATTGTTTCTGTTTTTACAACGATCTGTTTAGCCAAAAGCAATTTTACTGGTCACATAAATGAACTGAGTGTTCCTAAAAGGCCGTGGGCCGTTGGGATCAACAAAATAAAATTTTATGTATACGGAATAATCTGCCTGAAAAAGTCATTAAAGCTTCATCAATTCAAGTATCCAGTATATATTTATTTCGTATAGAAAATGTCTGACCCTAAACAATTCCGCAGAGACAACTAATCTCCCTGAAAGTCTATTTTGTCTATAACAACTTAACTTTCATCTGTACTTACGTTCTGTAGAGGGTGTTTCGCAACATTGTTGCAATTTATTGCAATGATAATGTTATTAGTACCCTATTAGTTTTCCACGTGTGTTGAGATCCCAGGTTGTTTTGGTCGCCATGTTGGCGAAGGCCCTCCTCCCTTGTCTCCTCCCCTTGTGTTTTGAATTGTTCCCCTTTCCCTCCCTACTATTGTTTCCAGTGGACTCTGCCTGCCGACGATGTTTAGGTAATATTTCAGGTATAACAGTTAGACAATCTTATGTATGATTTCAGAAACCGAGGGAATATATAGTACTGCCGAACGGCAGTGCTATAAAAAGTCGGTTTTCAGCCGCAGTAGGCAGGCAGTGCTCTGTTAACGTTAAACGTAATAACATCACCTGTAAGCAATACGTTTCATGCCTTTGAGAGATCTGATTGCTATCTTTGAAAGTACCTTGCCATTCCCGTAAAAGCGTTAAAGCTTGTCCTTGGTTAAAGTCTTGCGCACCAAGGTGACTGTTGAACTTTGTTAAATATTATTGTTAAGACTGTTACTATTCGTTAAATACACTTTATTTCTGTTACTCTTACATGAAATACTTTTGCCTCCAGTCGCGACACAAGTAAAAGGTTGAGAAACCTGCTACCCCGCTCGACTAGCCACCAAATTCTTATTCTGCACTCAGCAGTAAAGAGTTCAACACGTGATTACGCTCTTATTCACATTTTCTTTAGCTTTAGCCTTTGTACTATGAAACAAGCACTACAGAAAAGTAAACCTCGAACTGCTAAAAAGTGCAGCCATTTTCTTTATTTCCCCCCTTGTCTGAATTCTGACGCAGACAATGCAGAACACGAAATCTGGAACTGCCAAAAGTGCAGCGTTTTTCACTCTATTTTTCTCATGCACGCTTCCTGAAGCATGTTTTGGAGAAAGTGCAGCCTGTCTGCAGCGAATGAAACATTGTAAGCTTCGGTTTTCGGATCCCCTTTTAACAGTGAAGGGGCTTCAAGCATTCGGGCGTTGCTGGAATAACTTCGGCTCCTTCCGCGATACCAGTACGCTCCACCCAAGGGCTTTTAACGCTTGCTCTTCGGCTTGGTTCCGCGAGCAATATTTCTGAACTGGTGAGACGGCGGGTTCTGAACGGTCTTCTGTGTAGCGTTAACCGTTAATAAAATATAATTCCAAAAAGATCTTGATCACAACACACGTGTATATCTTGTCAAGTTTCAACAACTCCCTTTTCTCTACAAAAAGTCCTGTAACCACTCAAAACAGAAAACATAACGAAAAAGGAACGAAACGAAAGACAGTTGAATGAAAAAACAGCACGCGAGTAGGAACTCTACTTTCCTCAGTTCAAGGGTCGCGGGCACTTCCCCAGGCCGCACGTGACATCTGACTATCGCGGGGACCACGTCTTCTGTAACCGATCCTACTACGGTCAACCTGTGAACCTTAACTGCGTCACCGAAGTCTCCAGGACGTAAACAGATTCCGAAAAGCTCCACTTCGTCCGTCACAAAGTCAATTTTCGCAGCAGCGAGACGTAGGTAGTCCATCCCTACAATCACGTCGGTGCAAATGGCCAAGATCAGGTTAACGTCGGCAGATTCGCCGCTTCCTACCCGTAACGCTACGCGAGCAACGCCGCCTGTACGCAGTTCTTAGCTTATATCCGCAGTCGTTACCCGGGGCTTCGAGTGTCGCATTCCAAGTGCTAGAATCCTATCGGCTATGTGAAGACCCATCAGTGACTCTTCGCAACCGCTGCCGATCACTGCATTGTAGGGTATCCCTGCCACCTCGGCCCTCACGACGTAGCATGCATCCGCAGCCAGTCGTCTGTTTGTCACCAGCCCGACTGACGCGCATGGTGATTCGAGCTGATTGCCATTCCGCTTTGTGAAACTTGCTTGCACGTGCTGAATCTTGCGACATAGGGTACATTTGGTACGGAAAACGCCTGTGGCATACCCTTTGAAACCGCGCTTCACGTGACCCGGCTGCTTGCTTGCGTAGCAGGTGATCCGCCTGGTGCAGCTTGCTCTCCTGACCGGACCGCCTGCTGTTTCCTCGATATCACTGTGACCCTCCGTTGAACCCATCTTGGGACCAGTGTCCTCGCATAAGCGTTGGCCATTTCCAACCCGACGTTATCTTCTCCCTGAACCAGATTGAACTCGCTTCTTGCGTCACGCTGACGTAAGCGAACCCGCTGGGCTGGTTACGTGCCAAGGTATCTCCGGCTGTTTGGGATCCCTCCGCTGAATGTTAAGCGAGTGAAAGTACGTTTGACGAAGTATGAGTGGAATTACCCGCTTTACTAAACAACACAACCGCTGGTATTAAGAAAATGACGAGTTTAGGATGGGGTAACAAATAATTGATAGGGGGGTTATTTTCGTAAGTATTCTTTACTCTCTCCCTTCACTTGGACCAAAACTTCTACTCTCGATGACGACTCTTTTTCTACTCCCTAACTGCTACCAAGATCACTGGCTTCTTTCTGATGACTACCTGCCAGACCACTCTCCCAGTTAAATTCTCAACTCTCTTTCCCTGTTCTCTCTCCAAGTTGACCTTGAACCTATGTGACTTCATCTGCTGGGTCGGCGTTAAAGGGAAATGAATAGGGGAAAACTGCGATACTGCACACTTGTAACGCTCCAAGAGCGTTCACGAATGCTCCGGTACCCCGAAACATTACATAGAAACAATAAATCCAAAAATCGAAAAAATAGATAAATAACATCAAAAATACAAAGAACAGATAAAAAATACAAGAACAAACAAATAGCACAACAGAAAGAAATTACAGAAAGAAAAATTAGAACATGACTAATAAATCTGTGTATAAAAAACTAGTTTTTCACTGGAAACCTTCCTCGCCATTTGCCACAGAAACAAATTAATTCGCCCACTTTTAGTAGTTCGAGTCTTTCAAGTTGAGGCATCTGTCGTGCAGGAATCCCAGCACTGCTTCGACTTTCTTAGCGTACGCTAGATTGTAAACGTAGTAAGTCGCCATTACACATGCAACAGCTTCGGTTGCATTAGATGCAGAGAGAAAGCGCCGTCAATCTGCCACAACTGTCAGGGAGTGCCCAACGGAAACAATATACGTTGTATACCGTAGAGGCTTTTTTATAATTATCATCAAGCCTGCGTCCTCCTAAGTATATACAAGTTTAATTAGTGTCCTTAAATAAAAATGTTAAAACTGTTCATACCTGCTTTGGTGGAATTACCTAAAAGGCACATCGAGCGGAAACATTACATGTGATCGGCGTGTTTTATAAAGTCTATACGTTAAGATTTACTTTATGAATGAATTTATAATTTAAACTTAGACAAACCTTGTGCTTCCGATGTTGAAGGAACCTCCGAAGCGGGTATAACAAATACTCCGAAAGAACGGCACGACAATGCTCCTGAATACCCCTGAGTTTTCCACTGCTGTCCACCTCCCAGGAAAATACGTACTTTCCACTTCGAAATGCACAATAGTTTTACCCCAAAGAACAGTCTTCAAAAAATCATTCGTTTGGGAGGACACTGCTGCAGCTTGCTTTAAAATAATTATATCTGTTTCGCCCACGTTTAATGAAAAAGATATCTCGAATTCCCTTACCCCAATTACTAAAAGTATTTTCTTCATCATTGTTATAAAATCCTCTGCCTAAATCACGTAATAACTGTGGCACAACACACAAAAGTTAATCGTCAACTGCGAAAATGTGGTAAAGAATGGCACCGACAAACCATACCGTACGAGACTGGCTAACAATAAAATTCTTGACAGCATAATTCCGTCCTCTAGGACAGAAACGTTCGAAAAAGCCCCAGCCATAATACTCGCGTAGGGCGGTTTGATGGGGTCGTTTCTCCATGAGAGCTGTACTTTCTTACGAAAACTTGACCAAAGCGCGCAAACAAACTTTGGCTACACTTTGTTAGCACAAGATTTAACAATAAAAAAAGATTTAACAATACTAAATTGTCAAGCTAAATTGTAAACGAACGTTATTAATTGTTCTCCCAGAGTAGACACCATAATAAATGAAAAGTAAAAATGGAAGTGAAAAAGGAAACTTACCTTGGATGTAAATGTGAAGTTTTTATTTCCAATTATGTGGCTACAAACGGAGAACTTTTACTAAAACATTACATTACTATGAGCTGAACTTTGAAGTCACGTGTTTTGTACACGACTTTGCACTTAAAAGGAAGTTCTTGAGCTTCTCCGGTTTGTATAAGCATATTGACACGGGACTAAAAGTCTTGAGTTGTACACTTCCACCTGCCAGGCATCACGTATCCCGCAGGTTTTCCCAAACAACTCAGCGGCCTGTTCCCGAATCAGCAGGGCCGAGCCAGGGTCGCTGAGTCAGCACTGTGTTTCCCAACCGACTCAGCGAGCCTGGTCCCGAGTCAGCAGAATCGGACCAAGTTCGCTGAGTCAGCCTTGTAATTCCCCAACTGCCTCAGCGGTCCTGGTCCCGAGTCAGCAGAGTCGCACCGGAATCGCTGAGTTCGGCATCTCCCAGAGGAAGTATAAAAGGGCCCGCAGTAGAGAGTCGAGGTAGATGGGAGAGTACGAAAACGAAGAGTTGGAGACTCAGAGACAGAGACAGTAGAGAGTAACAGACGCAGATAAACGGTGGATGGGTAGGGCCCAGCCTGTACGCAACTGTGTTCGTGTTAAATACACTTGGGTGTAAATCGAAGTCGCTTGACGTTTACTAACTTGATAATATACAAAATCAGCACGTGTATTTTTTTTACAAAGAAAACGAAAATGAGGCTAGCATCAATTGCGTGCATTGTCTAGAAACAGCATTTGGAAATGGTAATTTAGCATACACATCGACATTACCGAATATAATTTTCAATTATATAACTCAATAGGCGTCGAGGGTTCCTATCAAAATATCGAACAAAATACATCTACCAATGAAAATATACCTGAGAGTGAGTTGTCATCACGTAAAAGCGGCTCAGCCGATTTTGTCTTGAAACTACTAGAAGACAGAAAGTTAAATCAGTCCGATATCGAGGTCAAACAGAAACACAGAAACTCGTATCGCTGGCTGTGTTCGCAACTTTCGAAAATCAAACCAACTCTTCCAAGAACGCTGGCAGTCCTGGGATTACATAGGATTTATTGGAAAATGTTTAGTCCCAACATTCTCTTTTACGGTACTTGGTTAATAACCTCGGAATGGTGCAGCCTACGAACATATACCTCGCGTTAGTCCCGGAGCAGTATGCGAAAAGCCACTAGGGAAGCAGCACAATTCCAAAGGCCAATTATACTATATTCCGTTCCTCCGAACCCTGGAAAAACTCAACAACGGAGTGTGATACGACAAAATTG
Source organism: Triops cancriformis (assembly GCA_020615345.1). Lineage (NCBI taxonomy): Eukaryota > Metazoa > Arthropoda > Branchiopoda > Notostraca > Triopsidae > Triops > Triops cancriformis. The sequence continues at coordinate 16,697 of JAHZNP010001515.1, forward strand.
TGCGCGTGAAGGAAAAGGTCATCGGTCTTTACGTGCAATTTGAAGATCGAACGGAGTATTCCGTTAACCCCGAATTCCAAAATCACAAAAATGCCCTTCAGCTCCACCTGTACCTTGAAGAGGTGGAACTGTGCAATCCATTGAGGAGTAAGAAACACAAACGAAACAAACTTGTGTTTATGTACTTCTGCATTGGCAACCTTCCACCAAAATACCGCTCGAGTTTCAAACAGATTCATCTGCTCGCGGTGTTTTACAATAACCTTGTTAAAAGCTACGGTTTGAACAAAATAATGTAACCTGTCATTGGGGACCTGAAAAAAAACTTGAAGCCGGCGTTCAAATGCAAATTAACGGTACGTGGCACGCTAGTCGCTGTTTCCGCCGACAATCTGGCCAGCCATGCTATTGTAGGTTTCAGGAATGCTTTTTCGAGGACCTTCCGCATGTGCAGAACATGTTTGGCAACACCTGAAGAAATGCAAACAATATTCACTTATTGGGAATTGCCAGAGTGAACCAAGGGTGCATACGATATGCAGTGTGCTGGCCTGACAACTGATAGTGAATATTATTTTGGTAATTTGTACGACATCACCTTCATCTCGACGCTCAACGATTTAAGGCACTTCCAGGTGATTGGAGGCTTAGTATCTGATATCTTGCATGACATCTTGGAAGGATGCCTCGGTTTAACAGTATCCGAGCTTCTTCTGAGATGTATTGCGAAGAGATACTTCAGGCTGAACCAGCTTAACTTCGCCATTTCCAACTTCGACTACGGAGGTAGCGAGGTTCAAGACAAGCCCTCCATTATAGAATTGAGTCACCTAAAGAAGAAAAAGCTACGACCGAGTGCTGCTCAGCTCTGTCTTTTGGCATTAATCCTCCCGCTACTAATTGGCAAAACGCTGATGAAACTGGTCTGTATTGGAAGGCGATTCTGGATGGAACACAAACTTTTAAGGGACTACAAGTTTCGGGAGCTAAAATATCCAAAGAGCGGATAACTTTACTGCTGGTTGCAAATATGGATGATCCGATAAACTGCAGCCGCTCATAATGGGGAAAAGCAAAAGTCCGCGGGTGCTTCAAAGGTGTAAAAAACCTGCCCGTTTTTTACGAAGCAAACAGCAATGCTTGGATGACTTCGGTTTTATGGGAAGAATGGCTTGGTAATGTAACGGTGAACAATATGTACTCTTTATAACAGTCCTCGTTATTTTATTTACTAAAACTCTTTCCTTTAACATAGGTATAGTTCTTCAGAGGAAAGGAAAGAAAGGCGGAAAGCACATCGTGCCAAGAATCACTCTTGTGTGCCGATACCGACAAATCTTTCCTTTTGCTCTGAAGACAAAACAAGTAACCTATTGCATGTTAGGTTTATTACTTGTTATTGTAAGCCCTAACCCAAGGTCCACCGTCTTAACGATACCGGACAGGACCCGAACCCCTTAACCGGCCATTGTAGGTCACCAACCGCCCTTGAACCTAAATGACGGAGACGCAGCCCTGGTGCCGAAGCCCCAGAGTATTTAAGCGTCTGACAGTTGCTCTTACTCGGTTGTTATTCATTGGGGTTGTTCTTCGGTTGTTATTTGGTTGGGTTGTTCTGGGGATTGGGTAGTACTTGAAGAGCCGGTACCTCTCCGGTTCTTCTCCCATAATGAATGCATCTAGAGTAAACTCCTAGATTGTAACAATGTGAATACAGTGTGTTACCCGCAAACACCCCCGTATCCAGGGGGGGTTAGGGGGTTTTAACCCCCCCCCCCCCCCGAAATGTTTTCTCGATTTTTTTAAAAACTTTCTTGACTTCCCGAACACGGAAAAAAAGTAACGTTGACAAGTAATTAAATAAAGCTGAATTCGTTAAGTACGTTAGTATTTTGTTTATTTTTAAGCGAGATAATACAGTGTAAATAAACAGATACATTACTTCATATATTCTTAACCCCTTACCATGATCTGCATTTGCGCAATCAGTTGGAGTTACCCGCTGTTATATCTGGCGCCAAAGGGGGTGACTTTAGCGTCGCTTACGGCATTTGCCGGAATTTTCGCG
>JAHZNP010001516.1:0-18752 GCA_020615345.1 Triops cancriformis
CGCGCTACCTTCGCGGCGCCGGAGCTTACGGCAAAATCTAAAGGCGGATTTCAACAGCCGCGGTTTCGCGTAGCTGCGTAAGCTCCGGCGCCGCGAAGCTAGCGCGTGTATCCGAGCTTTCTCGGGTACACGCGCTACCTTCGCGGCGCCAGAGCCTACGGCAAAATCTAAAGGCGGATTTCGACAGCCGCGGTTTCGCGTGGCTGCGTTTTGGTACGGCGATATTTTGATATTTGCGATGACGGCGCAGGTGGCACTCTGCCACTTTGCCACAATGGCCAGTCCGCCCCTGCGAGTAAGAGACCTCCGACTTGGCAGTTCAAACTTCGGATGAAGAGCGGAAACAAATTCTCGAAAGTGCTCGTCCTCCGTGAGACTTAGTGGCAGCATCTTCGACGTCAGTAAAATTATGAGCTTCATCAAAAGAGACTTCGCCCTAGCACAATTTGTCGGGTAAGGAACAGTAGCATTCCGCGCGGATGTTGATGGCGAAAAAAAGGTGGAGATATCCGTGTTTGATGAAGTTTTGGGTTGTTGCTTCTCAGCGAAAACTCTCCATGCTGAACGGGGTGCTTACGCTATTATAATAGAAGTTCTAGTCTCTCACGCTTGAAACACGTAAACGAAATATCTTACCTTAAGGTGTCTGATCAAGTTCGAAGTCGCTTTACGTGACGCCGAATGAATTGTGTGACAAATGTTACACGTCACTTTAAAATGTTCATCAGAAAAAGAATAGCTTTTCGCGAGGGAAAAATGCTTATAAATTGAGGACTCCATTTCGCTCAAAACTCTGTTGTAGACTGATTGATTAGAGCAACCTTACTGTCTTATATTACGCGTGTTTAGCTTTCTTTTGGTATTATTCTTGGAAACATAGAAAAGCACGCTCATAATACGTTTCTTGCTTTAGCTTTTCCACTATTATTCCTTATGAGCAGCTCTAAATTCACTGACTTTCTAGAGAGAAAAAGCTTCTTCTGTGTAATCACACTGCTACGTTCTACCAGGAATGAAATTCTTATGAAAATGCTACTTTTCCCAACAAAACTTTTTCTGAAAGGATTTTCTGCATTCCACCCGTAATCCAATTCCCTTAGCGTCAAAGTCCAGCTCCCTTCCAATTCCGGTGTTAGCTAGATCCAAGTGCAAGCTCAACTCACTAAGAAAAGGAATTGCCGGAGTTTGTCAACTCCGAAATATGTCCAAAAATAGACTTCATCCGGGCTTGAGTCCATTTCAACTCCAAGTCCGCCCAACCCTGGTACGTACGTACGATTTGTATTGCCTTTTGAGTTGCTTTTCATCGATAAGTTCAAACCAGCAGTCTCGATCTTTAATCTACAGTCAATCATCACATCTAAACCGCTGTTTACAATTTACAGCCAATCAGCAATCTAACCGCTATCCTGAGCCCTCCTTCATACAGAAACTTTTCTCACAGCCTTTTAACGTAGGACCTTACCCACCTGGGTTTAAGTCCGCGAAATCCCATTTCCAAGACTGTTCGTAGCTCGTACGCACAACATTCGGAAAGAACTTGTGCTTCTATATATGTCTTCATTTCGCAGATCAGTATTCTTGCTATTCATATCTATTAATGTCTCCCACAATCCTATCATTATGGCAAGTAAAGAAGAAGGAAAAGTAACCAACAGTAGGAGAAAACTTTTGCCACTTAAGGTAAAAGTATAAATGCTCGATCGCGTACATAATGGGGAGTCCTTTGCTTCTGTTGCACGTTCATTCAACTGTCAATGAATCAACAGTAAGGTTCATAAAAAGTCGGAGGACAAAACTAGGAATTCCATAGCTTCGACCTCGATATCTTCGAGAGTTGTGCGTGATCCCGCAATTGAAAAAAGGGAAGCAGCATTGAGCGTGTGGATTGAAGATCTTAAGAAAACGGGTGCCTTTAATTTTGTCAACAATAATCCTTCAATGGAAAGAAGCTCGATTTTTAAAAGAAAAATTAGCGAAGCAGTGCTTGAGTATCAGTCAGAGTCAACCCAGATGTCAAAAGCTGCTAAACAGGCAATAATCACTAAGTTTTCTTTAAGACAATAAATACAACAGCCGATACGTGATGTTTTTTACAGAGAGAATAAAAAGAATTTGTCTTCTACAAATTGCCTTTTTTAAGAAAAATTTCGGAACGTATCCCTACCTTTCAATGTAAATTTCCGTTCTACATTCGCGGTTTTCCATATTCGCGGACTTTTGTCCGGAACGTAACCCATGCGAATAAGGAGCTTTGACTGTATAAGTTTTCGCTCTTTGCCATAATGAATATTCCTTGGAATCTACAGTTGACTGTTACGCTAGAACCTTCCAGCTACGGAGCAAACTTGGAATAAAACGAGCAAACGCGCCCGTTGCTCGCGAAATTTCAATAGCGCTTGTTGCAGCTCTGGTTGTGCGCGTCAATTGCTGGCCAAAGGGTAATTGAATGGCTCCCTGCGGGGCCGTTAAGCGTGGTTCCTACTAGCAATCCTTTGACTGCCAATCCGCGATCAGAGTCCAAAGTCCCCCCCTTTGGACAGGACTGTCTATCCAAAAGTCATGATCGCGGGTGATAGCGCGCTGTCAAATAGGTTTGAATTTGACTGTGTGTTTGTTGTGATCGTGGTGACTGCCTGCGTTTTTTTTTCAAAATGAATACATAGTAGGCTTCCGCCTGTTGATGGGTTTCTTTTATTATCAGTCTTTATTAAATGCGTACTTAAGACTAAAAAAGGTCATACTAGGGGAAAGTAGGGTTGGAAGGGGAGGAGTGGGGAAAGGGGAAAGTAGGGTTGGAAGGGGAGGAGTGGGGAAAGGGGAAAGTAGGGTTGGAAGGGGGTGGGGGTCTAAGCAGCTTCACAGTTATAAATTTCCTTCATTTTCTGTGCGAATGTTGATAAGGCCGTAAAGGTTATTGGCTCACATACAATTTTGCTTGGATTAAAATGAATTTTTAAGAGGGATAGCTGCCACAGCAACTTAGCGCGATCCTTGTTTAATTGTTGCAGTGAATTAAAAGATGTGGGACGTCTTGTTTGGCTTGAGCTTGGAAATCCGCATTTTTGCATCATTTAGGGAACTTGGGGTTCCTTCCCATGCTTTAGAAATAACTAATCGTGTTCTTTCGGTGCATGACATATAGCTTTTCCGTTTGGGTGGAACTTGAGCGGTGGGCCATTTTTCCCAGTTCTTCGTTGCGTAGTGATTAAGTTGACTTTTCATGAGGATAAGTTCGATTGGGGGTATTCCTGTTTCCACCTCTATGGAGGCTGTTGGTGTAGTTCTTAGAGCTCCCGTAATCAGGAGCATACCTAGCCTAATAATTTGGTGAAGAGGGCGGAAGACCGAGTTTGACTGCCTGCGTTGCAAGGGTTGAAAGGGGGGGGGGGGAATGAAACAATTTTATATTTTAAAATGATAATAATTCCTGAATTAATTTATTTGCCGTCTTTGTACCTTCAAAATGGTTGATGCAACTTACTGTAACGGGGAACATTTTATTGCTTTCTCTAGGTCTACATACTAACATAATGGAAGGGGTTGTTAGTAAGGCGAACTAAGCCAAGGTAGGCCTACCGTCCTAAGAGGAAGAATCAGCCCGGACTGAGCCAATCGTGTGTAGTTGAGAACGGTATTTATACTTAGGTAGCGAGGCCACGGACAGGGTGAATAGCCAGTGAAGCCCTTTTAAGGAATATTGTTCACTTAAGCAAACTAACCCCAAAAGATAAACTGCGCGATAAAGGCACCCAAGACCGTAGTCTTGGCACGAGGTGTTTTCGCCTCACTCTGTTAGGCCTGTGGACAACATGTATCGCGCGGCTGAAGGTCCGTGACGCAAACAGATTATTTCACTGTTACATTACTTCCTTCGTTAGAAAAGATGCGTCCCCGCATCTGGGTAACATAAACTTTGTGCGGTAGCTTAGGCGAACAAGGTGAATAGCACTTGACATACAGTTTGGAAAATATGTGAATAGTTCGTGAAGGTGGATACTTATCATTTTCTATACATAATATGCACTTTTTTTAATATTTCGAAACCATCGTTGGCGCAGCCTATTGACGGTTACTTTTATTACGACGTAGTCTTTGGCAATACATTTTCATGACGGTGGAAGGAAAGGAACTATTACAAGTATATTAGGTAGTTCTTTAACTTATTTGGGAAATAATTTGGGTGTTTACTTTTTAAAATTAGAAAACATTTAACAGTAGGTAGGGTTACAAAGAAGGATTAAAAAAGAAAAACATTAATGATAGTGGACTGCGGTTTGACTAGCCTTTGAATGAGCTAGATTGATTTGTTTTGCATATCTGATTTAGGAATTCGACAGTGCCCGGGATGATTTTAGGGTGGGTCAAAAAAGTTTGTGGGTTAAAGTGAAGATGATGCTTTCTCAGAGCTCTCAGAAGCTTAGCCCTATCCTTATTATAGAGTATACAATGGAAAAATAGATGGGGAAGACTTTGTTTCACTTGGTCTTGACATCCGCATGTATCGTCTTCTGTCTTCTTTATTTGTTTAAAAAACGAGAGCGTAGGGAAATGAGTAGTTCTAGCCTGAATTAGTTTGGACAAAACAATTCTGGGTAATTTTGTTTCTATGATGGGTTTCTTGTCAAGGCTTGCTTGCAGGTCTTTTAAAGGGCTTTGGGTTTTCGTCCATTGATCCATCCATTCCTTCTGGATATTTTGATTAATCAGGGTTAAAGCCTCGTTGAGATTTGCTGGTCTTTCTGTCCAACATTTTTCAGTTTCTGTTTTTGCATACTCCGAGTAGCTAAGGTATCGGGTTTTTTTCGATGGACTGTTCTTTGAGGGCCATTTCTGCCAGTTTTTCAATGTAAAAAACTTTAAAATGGTTTTCTTCAAATGAATTTGAAGCGATTGAAGCCCCGTTTCTGTTTGTAGTGCAGTGTTTGGGGTCGTCTTTAAGGCACTGGTGATTGCTAGTAAGCCCTTTCTGTATATTTGGTGCAAAGGTTGGAGCTGTTTTTTTTGTAGTATTGAACCAGGCTGAATGACCATAACTTAGTTTACTAATTACAGTTGCTTTTAGGAGGGTGCGCAGTTGTTGGCAGGAAATCGCTTTGCTAATTTTGCATATTTTTTTTAATTCTTTAGAGGTTGAATTGACATTGAGCCGCGAGGTGAGATACATGTAGATTCCAGGATAGTTTGGAGTCGTAACCCAAGAAGCACAGGTACGTAGAAGAGCTAGCTTTTTCAGACGAATTGATGTCTCACATTGACGCTTTAAATACGTCTCCGTAACAACCAATTGTCCACGCTATGTCTACAAGGGACCATGAGGCAACGTACATCTGGGACGCTTATACGATCTCCACAGTAGAAGTCCTAGCAACCTCTCTATATGATGATCACTGTACAACCATACCGTACGACCATTTTAACCTTTCTTGTGACCTCCAAACGACGTCCACCTAGTTTGGACTACCGATGTATACGTTTGACGACCTTCGGACCACATATGACGGTTTGCTTACATTTAAGTGTTATTTATAGCTTTATTAAACGGAATAGTTACTGAAAAAACGCTTCTTTTGACTTGCTTGTATTATTCATTCTTTAAAGATCTGAATCGTCTACATTTATTTTAGGCCAACTTTAGCCTTGTACACTCACAACATCTACTTGTACATAAAAGTTCCTATATTATCTCGATTAAAGGATACAAATGCCCATTTATTTTCCACCAGCCCCATAATTTCTTATAACTATGTACATTAATCGTCTAACTGTCGTCACTATCCGACGCAAGGGTTACACGTGCTCCTGTGCACCTCTTCGGAGCGTGCCTCAGAAAGGAGCACGTCTCCTTAAAAACGCTCTTATCCAGGCTCGGAAACCGTCCCTGCCTGAGGCCTTCTGTAATAAGAAAACAACGTTAGTCTTGGCGAACATTTGGTAGCTTAAGATCATGCAATTAGATAGTTTAATCAAATGTAGAACTTACGTCGAACTACCTTGACGAGCACGGACGCTTTGATCCCAGGCTTGTTGATGGAGCGACTTTTGTTCGGACGACCTTCTCAATTAAATTCTTTCCATACTTGGTCCGTCGCAACGGAGAGCTAGGCGCCTCTTATAGCAACCGCTTCTGTGCTCCCGCCGATGTCGGCGATGAACGAAACCTTTAAAGGTAAAAGTTGTTAGTGACTAGAGAATAATATTATTTAACTTACAAATGATTTTTGAAATTCCGGTTCCGTTTCAAGTTTTGTTTCCAGTAGTTTCAGTTCATCGACCGCTTTGCATGGACTGTGTTCAAAGTCCTGTTCGCGTCTCCTGTTGGTTCCTTGAAGCAGCTTCTCGTGCTTATCCAAATTGTACAGATAGAGTTTACACCCGCCAGGATCTTTTTAATTATGGGACTGTCTTCTAAAATGACAGTTACATTTAGATAAAGTTAATTCTTTAACATTAATTACTTGCCTCGCAAAAAACGACCAGTATCACTTCTTTGAGAAGTTTCCAGTTGCCGTGTTAAGGGTAAAAAACTTCACTTTCCGAAGGATGGCTTGCCTCTGAAACTCGGAAAATTTAGTTATGAATCGTTACCATACCGTTCTGTAAGTCGTACCGTCAATACTGCTTCCGAAAGAGTCAACTGGAACAGGGCCCGCAGTTCCAGGTAAGGTATGAGCACTGCTCGGCGCAAAACCTGGGTTATTGCAACCCGTGCTCGTCGATGGGCCTTGATGCGGAGTTTTAACTGATAAGAAATACATGTAAGAGGTCTTTCTAAAACAGCAATGGATATGGTATACCAATAGGAATCGGTACAGAAGTCGTAGTAGCGGCATCTAAATTTTCAGCCTCGCTAGGCGTGTAGACGCGTGTGGCAAATGGAATGCGTTTACCTTTTCCTGTCTCTACACAAGCGACTGCAGAAGAGAAGGTTTCTAAATTCATTTTTTTAAAAAGAAAAGCTTAAGTTTATTAAATAAATCTTTACCGTGGTTTGATACAGTGTGATAGTCGTAGTTCGGCCAATTCAATTTTGGAGTTTCTTCGGTGCAGACGGCTTGTTCGGCTTCTCGAAGAACCTCGGGTAATAGCATCGGGCTTCGCAGGTCCAGGTTTTGGGCACCACTAAAGCCCCGCACTTCCTTCCACCAATGAGAAGCTACACAACAAGGAATGCCATATTCTAAAGAAACCTTTTATAAGTCTAATTTTGTGTGCTGAAATTAAAACAAAACTTACTTTTTTTAAGTTACCAATGCAACAGATACTTTCTTGATTTACTTGGTTCCTTTGATGACTGTGACAACTGACAACCGTAAAAGAAATGACGGAATAAGTCCTACAGGAACTACCTTGGTCAAGGTTATTTTGATTGCACTTCGCAGAATACCTTAAAGATTAATGAGTGGTGGTTGCAAAAAATGAATCGCGCTTTATCATTTGCGATGCCGTTTTTTCACCGTGGAGGTCACTTACGTTATAGGTATTTCTCCAGCGTGTAAACTTTGCCTAAAGGTATGATCACTACGCATCGTTTCTTAAATGCAGTGCACAGCAAATCGTTCTTTTTGTACGTAGTACGATTGTTTTCCATTTGACTCGTTATCAAATAATAATTTTGAAATAAAGTACATTATTAGTAGACTATATTTACAACGAATGTATGAAATCAAATTTACAAAATTATAATCACAAAAACTCATAGGAAAGTGGAGAGACAATCCAAGAATCTGCTGTGCCAAAAACGGGCAGTTTGAAAGCTTTCCACCGAACGCTTTCAAGAATATGGCATTCTATTTGTTCTTTCAATTGATGCACTAACATTATGTCAACATTCCGTGAGGGTACAGTGTAGTCAAAAAAATCTCTACAAGACGTGAAACTCCTACCTACAAGGCAAACTTGGCCATCATATCTTCGTATAATGTTTTCAATACAGAAATCTGACGAGTCTTTTAAAAAACTACATTATTCGGTGTCCTACAGGTTAGTTCAAATCGATCGCAAGTTACTTTCTCACATTGCTTTCCCTGTTCACCTGAAGGGCTCAAGGGCCCACATTATGCTCCTTTGAGAGAACTGGAGAGGTGTTTACCACTACCTTCTCCACGGCCCGATTTGCTTTTTCATGCAGACGTTTCACGACTTGCTCAAGCATACAGTGTTTTGTCTTCACAAGGCTTTTAATTACTTACAAGTAATTTTCTGCCCAGTATCCACTCCAAGTGGGAATGGGACCAAACGTTTCTACGTCATTGACGAGATGGACAAGGCTGTGGACATTATATGAGAAAAAATGTACACCATAAAGTGTTGATGACTGCCTAGTACACGTTTTAAGCAGGTCTCGGCAAAAAGTAAAAGTTCTAGGCAGGCGGACACTTGCGTGGCGAGACAACAATCTAATTCCAACAGAGAACGCCAAAAATTGGTTATACAAATTTTTTGGCAAAATGTCTTTAAAAGCACTGTTAGGTAAGTAGTCCCTAAACATCCTAAATTCGGTAGCTTTCCATCGCTTTAACTCCTCTAGCCCTGTAGGCTTTCTTGCGAATTCTGACGGGACGTATGCTTTCATTACTTTCAGTCGCGCCGAAATTTAGTTCACTGCTCTAGTGGGTAAATTTGCTGGACTAATTACGTTTCTAGTAAGAAAACTCAAAAGTCTTTTCGTCACTCCTAAATCTAATAAGTGCAGCGATTCACGCGGGAAGCCGCCAATCATATTGATTCCCAACTTCTCTACAACATTTACTGTTCGAATGTGATGAGGCCTACTTGAGTTCGCTTCGGCGCGTGCACGGGAAGAAGCATCGTTCCTTTTCTTCCCGTCAAGTTCAAGAAGAATAACCCTACCGTTTACCGGATTAGCTTTCATATATATCCCAGTTGTTTCGCATTTCTCTCAGGAAGAATATCCACCGTGTGACACAACCCCTTGAACTAGGGCGGAAGCGGGAGCGTCATATATAAAAGCGTCTACTTTGACCCCTATCCTTAAATACCTAAAAGTGAAACCCTCCTGTTCTAGACGGCTTGCCTCGTCAACGAATGGTTTGAGAAACTGATTAAAGTCATTGGGTTTCCCATTCCCCGAATATATACAGCTTAAAAAGGGTTTCGATACGGGTACGTTAAAAATCTTTACCAATACGGGCCAAAAACAGTTGCTTGAACTTTTCGCCATTGGTAATCCGTCCACATTTACGTGCAGAAGAAGCTGGTCAGGGATAACTGAAGCCGGAATCATGTTCATTGCACGCGTTAATCCCCTTGTCAACGTAAAGTTGTAGAATTTTCCCGGAGGCATCGCTTCACATTCAACCAGACGGGTAGACTTTAGCAAAGACCGGTGATCAGCTGGCAGAAATGACAAACAGGGAACTTCTTGCACAGTCTTTAACAATCTGTCGACATGTGTACGAGGAACACCACAGGTAACTGCCCAGTCTGCCAGTTTTGACTTGAGCTGTTTGTTCTACGTTGTTGAACCATCTTCAGCATCACTTTCTTCGGACTCGTTTACTTGAAATATTTCTTGGTAGCACAACACATCACTACCATCCCCGTCCGAGACTTCATCACAACTTTGTCCACAGTCATAATTGGAAACATTTTCCGTAATTCATATCAAAGGTCGGAATAAGGGTATTGTCCATTGTTTCATTTCGGTCTTCCGCGTGTTGCTCACTTAAAGATGTATTTAGTGCACCTGCTCCTTGTTGAGTTTGGTTTTCTTCGCAATAAGGCATGATTGTGCGATTGCTAGTGTGTAGGTCGTAACTTATGGTAATGTTTTCCTTTCCTATTTCTGCCATCATCCTCCTAAAAAGCTGTCGTCTCCCAATATCTTGTTTAAGGGCACGTTTGGCCATTTTTCCTAATACAGTATCTTAACAGTGTACTTGTTTAAATAAATTTCTAGACGAATCTCAAAGTTTATTATTGAAAGATTGTTTATCTGTCAAACTTTTGTCTCCCTATTGTAGAAACATTCACTGTATCCCTAGATTCACTTGCTTTTCGCTTCTATTCGATATACTCTTTACCTGCCTTCTCTTGCATAAAACGAATGTTTTATGACTACCTCGAATCCGGAAAGATAAGGAAGTGGGTAGGTTATTTTGCTGCGCGAAGTTCTAGGAATTAATTAGGACTGGAACTTGCGTCCCCTGGCTGGCATGCCTGTTTGGCAAGTAGAAAAACGGGCCGACATCGGTGATCAGCCACCCCGGGGGAAGGGAGTCTCGGCAGGAGAGAAGGCCATACGTCAGGAGCCAGAAATAACACACCATTTTAGTTAAAAATGCGATAGTTTTCCATGCAAACCATGGAAATTTGAAATGAACAGCATGTTTCCTCCTGGCATTTTTTCTGATAATGTTTAGTTTAGAGTTTCCCCTTTTCCTCATGAGTGTGAAATATTTCCAAAAAATATATTTTATTGGCCATCAACAAAATAGATTTTACCTTTCACATTTCAATTTAAAAATGCTATCTATAGAAATTTGCGAGAAAGTTACTAGCACTTTGGTTAATTACATTCCGTTGCATCTCTTTTACACAGTAAAGGAGAGGTCATACCTACCCTTTGGCAACTGGTGTCATCGACAACGAAATAAACGCTCTTTCGACATAACGGAGACGATTCCTTCAATGGAAACATTTGGCCTTCTTGCAACGTTGAGAGTCTCGACATAAAATGCGCCAGTTTCTATGTTCGAAAAAGTAAGAAGGAACGGTCACAAGGGAGATACAAGTGACTCTAGGAAACGTTTCTCCGGCCTTAACAAGGATGAAATAATGGGACTTATAACCTTCGCAGCTCCGAAACGCAGGGGTCCTATCCAATTGTCCATCCCGACGGACGTAGCAAAGTGCCGTCTCCTTTCTACGTCTGCTACCGTCTTTCTACCGTTTTCCTACCAATATGTGCGGCTTGGGAATATACTCCCAGGTACTTAACCGTTGATTTTGGGACTATTTCCGTTTCTCCCAAGGTAAGAGAGGCGTTTTCATTTGATTTTTTCTTAGAGAAATGAATTAGTTCAGTTTTGTCCTTCGCAAAATTAAGTTGGAATTTCTTCGCCCATCGCTCCAATGTCCAAATGTTGTTTGTTAGCAGCTTAACATTTGCTTCACTGGATGTGCCACTAGTGGTGAGAAGCAGATCATCTGCAAAACCCCCAGTTCCGATCTTTTTCCGCTTTATAGCTTGAAGGGCACTATTTATGTAAACTATAAATAGGACGGGGGAAAGTGGTGAGCTCTGAGGAACCCCTTTATAAATGGTATGTGGATCGCTGGTAATTTGATTGTGAGTAATACTGACTTTGCGGTTTACTAAAAAGTCTTTTATTCAGTTTACAAGAATAGCTGGTGTTTGAATTTTACGGAGCTCTGCAATTAGTTGGTTATGGTTTACATTGTCAAAGGCTCCACTGATGTCCAACTGAAGGGCTGTGAGGACTTTATTTTTGTCGAAATTTTGTAAAATAGAGTCACTAAAACAGGTAAGAGCATCCGTCGTTGATCTGCCTTTGCGAAACCCCCATTACATATTGCTAACTAGTTTGTTTTCTTCCAGAAAATTTTGCAATTTTTTGGTTATGGCTTATTCCAGGATTTTCCCCATGGTAGGCAGAAGACAGATTGGTCTAAAACCCTTTATGGTTTTGTGATCTTTGTTGGGCTTTGGCAGGACTAGGACTTTTGATTGTTTCCAACTGGCAGGGTAGTACGCTAACCGGATAGAGGCGTTAAAATGTTTTATAAGCGGTATTTTATGGATTTCCATATTTCCTTAATGAAAATATTTTGGATGTTGTCATGTCCAGGGGCTTTTTTTGGAAGTACTCCTTTAATTATTTCTTCTATCTCCCCTTCTGTGACTAGGAACTTCATTTCATCTCTGAACGGATAGGCAGGTACACTTTTTTGTATAGTATTTTGAGTCGAGCCTTTAACTCCATTGAGGAGATTTTCTGCAATAAAGTTTAATTTGGTGAGGATATCAGGGAAAGAATTTCCGTCTTCTTGCATCATGTTATTCAGTTGATCCCTTTCATTTGCCCGGATGTTTTTATCAAGGGCCCAAAAAGTCTTATTGTCCGGATTTACCATTTTCCTGTTCCAATAGCTTTCGTTCTGCTCTCTTGTCTTTGTGCGATATATATTTCGTGCGTCTTTCCATCTCGCCTCTTGAAGAATAGATTTCGTCTTTTTAAATTGTCTAAGTTCCCTTGCTGTGTTCAGACGTAGGGTGTTTAAAATCGAGTTCCACCACGGGTTACTGTGCTTCTTGGTCTTCCTGGGAAGGAAATCTGACATGGCTTGCTGAACAGTATCTGTTAAAATTTGGACTGCTTCGTCTATTTCTGCACTATCGTCGAAATCGTGCCATAATTGATGGTGCTCATGAAGTTAAATTTCAATTGAACGACGCATCTCTGCCCATTTCGCCTGTGCATATAGCCATATTGTTGAGGGTGTTCTGTTTGGGCAAAAATCGAAATTTATAACTATTGCACTGTGATTAGATTCGTTATAATAAAATCTTTCATTTAAGATATGTGTTCGTATTTTAGCTACTAAGTGCTTTGGAACAAATGTCAGATCGATAGTGGACGAATGTCCGCGTTTGTTATTAAAGGTGGCAACATTCCATTCATTTAGGAGCGGCAAGTTGTGGTTTTCCATGAAAGAATGCAATTCATTTCCCGCAATGTATGGTGGCTTTTCTTCCCACTCCCTGTGGTGGGCGTTAAAGTCGCCTGTGAATATAATATTAGGCGCGAAATGTTTGAATGTATCCCACAGTCCATCAAGAAGGGATTTCATATCTTTGTTGGGTCGCCTGTAAATTTCGATTGGTAGGGTGGTAGGGAACGTAGACGCAGAAATTTTATTCCTATAAACAAATCGGAGACTTCCACAATTTGGAAAGGCGTAGTGTCTTGATATAATAGATTGACTCCTTGGAATGTTGAAATGCTTTAAGCTATGGTAAAGCCCGATATTTGGGATGTTGAGATCGTCTGAGGAGGTTCCAAAACTAATAGCGTATCAATTTTATTTTTTTGTGCCTCGTGTGCGAGTTCTTTTAATTGGGAAAAACTTTTACGAACATTTTGCACTATTACTCTGGTTGAGATCATTGTCGTTTGGCATTTGCCTTCTTGATGTCTTCAATTCGTAGGGGACAATTTGCGTTATATGATGCGTGACCTTTTTGGCAATTTGGGCACTTTTTGGTGTTGCTGGTGCAAGACTTCGTGTCATGGTTTGGGCTTGAGCATTTGGCACATTTTGCCTGGTTTTTGCATGTTGCTGCGTAGTGACCATACTATTGGCACCTGTAACATTTGCAAGACTGTGGCCGGTCGGAATTCTTCTAGCTGCACCGTTCTGTTGAAGGCCAAGAGCCAACCGTCTTCCAGTAATTTCTCTTCTCACTTTCGTTCTTGCATACATATTGGATTGACCCGAATTTTTTCGGGATTGCGGGGTTAAGCCAGTTTGTTCGGCTTTCCTCAAAGACAATGTTGAGTTCCTTATTTTTTCTGTCAGCTGGCTGCAAATTTTTTCCTTCGACATATTGTTTGGCAATTGATGAATAATTATTTTTTGGTTGGGTTTCCTGATGACCACTTCTACGGGTCCGATATGTGGTAATTTTGCCTTTTCAAGGAAGGTACATGCCCTTTTTTGGTCGTAGCTGTTTCTGAACGTTAGTTCCAGAACCTTTTCTTTGTTTTTTTCTGGCCAGCATTGGTTTTGGAGCGTCTGGGCTGACAGAGCTGATGTCTTTGTCTATCAGGTTCAGCAGTTCCATTTTTGCGACATCTGCATTGCATTTCTCCGGGTCCAGCTGCTTAAGGAGAACAATTATCTTCTTTGGGGGGCGTGGCAACCTCTGCTGCTGTCTGGGGGCGTCAGGTTTGGTCGCCTGTGCGCCTTCGCTTGGGTTTTGGGCAGTTTCGGGCGTAAGAGCACGCCTGGACTTCTTTAGTATTGTTGCATAAGATTCTTCAACTTTCGTCTGGTCTTCCATTTTATCATAACATGTGCATGTTTTACTCAGCACAGCCTCCGTTAAAAACTCTACTTGTTTAATTAATTTTGCTTGGCCTTCTTGGAAGCCCTTGATTAGATTCAAGAGGAAATCATAGGAGCTGGGGCTGATATCACTTAGCGAGCAAGATCTCAAGCGCGCAGCTTGATCGTTGCCTGAAGGGGAGGGGACACGTTGCCTTTTTGGGGTGGGGGCTGACGCTTTTTTTAAGCGGCAGTCTTGGCAGCTCCTAGCCGCATGTTGGCCTTCCATTTTTTCGAAAGGACTCTTACACGTGATGCAGATAAATTTCGGTAGGTCTTTGCTGGACTCGATTCCTCCAGGGGTCGCTTTTGGGGTCTTAGGTTGAGTTTCGTCGACTTTTAGTGGGGGAGGTGGGTCTGGGTCATGCTCCATGGGACAGCTCATGACGTCGCAGTGAAAGAATCATAGGAAATGGCGTGGCCACTTTTTATAACGTTTGTTTGTCGAATAAGCAAAAGCTTTGCGTAGATTTAATGTTTTTAACTTCGCCTAAAATGGCAGTGGTTCTAGAGTTTTACGTCTTTTTATTGGCTATCTCCGAAGAGAGCCCCTGGGCAGGGATTTAATTTTTAGACTCCAATTTGTGTTGCGTTTAGCAAATTGGGGATAACACTGAATCTGGACTCAATCACTCAGAACAAAAGAAAGAAGTTCACTAACACAGCAGAAAAACTTTAAACTGGCAATAACTACAAACTCTTTGGAATTTAAACAGAAGTTCGATACGTGGTGTATTTCCGTAGAACAGGAGCACAAATAGTACGTCTGTATTGGTTGGTAACTCGAACCGAACTTTAGTATGCACTTTAACAATATTGCACTAAGCGAAAAGCTTCCAAATGCTTTTTTTCAACGCTCGCTGCTTCGGTATGGGCTTCTTTGCCACAAAATCAAATGCCTCTTGCGGTCTACCACATAGTCGCTGCCTCTTCTGGGCTTCCAATTGCGCCATGTCTTCTATTTCCAAACTAACAATGTACGCCTGTCCGGGAATTATAACGAGCTCAGGTTCTTTTCGTGAAATCCTGGTCTTCTTAGTCCGAGGCTACAAAATGTCATTCGCTCCGTTAAGTACCTCTGGGGGTTGAAGTTGGCAGTAGTGTTGCTCTACTGTACGCGGGAAATTTTTTTAGTATGCCTCCCAGGTTGCAAAAACTAACCTGATGTAACTACATGTTACACAGACCAATGCGAAAAGGCTAGGTCTAGGAGCAAGTGCAATTGTAAACGAGTTAAAATTTCCACACGACAAGAACAGAAAAGTTAGGCTTTTAAAAGTTGGGGGATCTCCTCAGAACAATGATTCGGAGGGTATTTGCCAGTAACTAAACGCTAGTGATGGCTGAAAATATTTTAGGAGTTAGAGAGAAAAATGCTTTTCGTTACCGTAAACTACTGTGTCAAAACGACAACATAGGAGTGTGGACGCGTGAATTTGGTTTAGGGGTCTCTTCGGAGATGGTTCGGAACCGCTGCCGCCAGTGTAATGGGGAACATTTTATTGCTTTCACGAGGTCTACATACTAACAGAATGGAAGGGGTTGTAAGTAAGGCGAACTAAGCCAAGGTAGGCCTACCATCCTAAGAGCAAGAACCAGCCCGGACTGAGCCGATGGTGTGTAGTTTGAGAACAGTATATACATACGGAGGTAGCGAGGTCACGGACAGTGTGAATAACAAGTGAAGACATTCTAAGAAATATTGTTCACTTAAGCAAACCAACCCCAAAAGATAAGCTGCGCGATAAAGTCACCCAAGACCGTAGTCTTGGCACGAGGTGCTTTCGCCTCACTCTGTTAGTCCTGTAAACAACATGTTTTGCGCGGCTGAAGGTCCGTGACACAAACAGATTATTTCACTGTTACATTATGTTCGATATTTTTTATTGCAATGTTCGCATATTTGAAAACAAAAAACAAAGCTAGATACGAAGTCTTGCGTTGACATTCAATGCGATTTTAATAAATAATATTAAATATCTCTCTGTATATTATTTTCTAGTTGACTGTGTTTTACTTGACTTAATCAATGCATATCTTGTATTATTAAACAAATTAAAAATATGTTTCTTTACATAATTTTATATGGCAATGCTTGACAGTCACCACGATCACAACAAACACACAGTACAAATTCAAACCTATTTGATAGCGCGCTATCACCGGCGATCACGACTTTTGCATAGCGAGTCCTGCCCACAGGGGGTGACTTTGGACTCTGATCGCGGGTTGGCAGTCAAATGATTGCTAGTGGGAACCCCGCTTTAGGAACCGACGGTTTGTTTGGGTCGTTTTATGTAGAGGAGGGATGGGACAGTTTACACGTGGGACAAACCGTACAAAAATCATTACTAATGAACTACGACAGGTTTAGATCTGAAAAAAATCGTACACTTAGTGATTACGACGTAGCTTACAGGAGGAAAATTTCCGTCGAAAAATATTGAACCGTTTTCGAGAAAATAAATAACAACTGAATTTTTGGCCCTTTTTGTAAGAAACGGGTCCTGTTTATTTCGTTGTACCACTCATAATATGTATCTAAAAATAAAATAAAAATTACTTTTATGTAGCTGATAAGTTAGAGAATAACTCCTTCAAAGGTTTGTTCTAAAATCGCTGTCTTGATTTGGCACGAGATTTTAAACTCCAAAGGGATGATTTAGTACGGTTTGGACTGAGTCATTTGCAGTGCCTTTTCTTGTTGTGAATAATCATTTTTAGAAAATCATGAGTTTCCTTGCACTTACTTGAGCTAGGATGATTCCTGTATCGAAATGGAGTATAACTGTAAGTTTTCGTTTAGATATTTCAAGTCTATTACGTATTTTAAAAAAGACAACCGATTAGTTTTCTTATGGCAAAACTCACGGTCAAATCGCACTACACCCAAGTCCAAATCGTATCCCCGGTATCTCGTTTTGGACAGTCGGAGGTGCCTCCAGTTTTCATGGTTGTTTGGTTTTATTTTTAGTGTTCTTTAAGCGGTACAATACCTCATTTGATAGCCAGGATACCAGGCCATCTGACGAGTATATTTTTAGGCTACAGTTTTGTTTCCACGTGAAGTGAAAAATAAACTACAGAAAAGTGTCCACACTGTCCCATCCCTCCTCTACCGAGTACTGTACAGTGTGACATTGATTGGCAGCTGGGGAACTAATTCACACTCAGGATTATTTACACCTTTCCAGTCACATAGTCATACAATCCTAGAGATAAGGAGAGATTCTTCGGATGGTCTGCCATGATCTCGGCAATGAAGAATATCACGTTGTCACGGTCATTTTGTTAAGCCTGTCTGGCGTCACCTCTCCAAAGGCGCCACTTCATATGATTATTTTTACATTTGGGTATTCCCCTGTGTTGTCCTGTGAAAAAAAATCGGCCAGGATTACAAACTTAAATCCACGATAACCACAAACGACATGGGAAATTCGCTCAGATAATATCTCAGAAAATACTCCATATTTAAAAGAACAATGTTGACAGCAGTGTTAGCAGCATCAGTATCTATTGTGCAAGGAGATCATTTTGCGAAAAATGCGAAAATATAAAAAAATATGTCGATGAATTTTCAACATTTTAAATAAAATAAACAACGTAAGTCGGACCTCCAGGTGCAGTAGATATTATTTTCTTTTTTTGCTGCAACTAAAAGTAAAATTGGACAAGTATCCTTCAAGAAAACATAAAAAACTTCTTTACGAAATATGGGACCTTTCACCGGCGCAGGCTGGTCTTTGGGCGACTTGGAGTAAGGTCGTAAGAGGAATTAACGGACACTGGGAGGATACCTAAATTTTCGTCGTTTTATTTAGATAAAATGTGAATATAACTTGTATGGCACACCAAATGTTTGCGATGTAACTTAAGTTCTACTGAGGTTCAACTTCGGTAGTTTGGCACGCGTATTTTTCCCCACTGGTACCTCAATGTATTTTTGCGGTTACACTTCAGCCTGTTCTGAATCGTACCCGTGAGGTCGAAAAGTTACGCCACCAGCACATTATAGTGAATTAAGAAAATTCTATTTTGATTTGTTTCTCCCTTGTAAGATTGCAACTGCTAAATTTGAATCTGCCGCCTAAAGGGGTGAATGCCCAACTTGAAAAGATAGGGCAAACGTTGATGGGGGTGTATCCCTCGAGTTCGTATTTCAGTTGCCTTTCGGGAAGGAGAAGGATCGTCGGGACGAACCATGTAGGGAGGTGCTGCTGCCACAGTACTTGGGGCATAGGATGAAGATAGTGTGGGAGAGGTAACGATAGAAGCAGGCCCGTATCCAGGATTTTGGTTCGGGGGGGGGGGTTACAGTCTGTACCACACCAAAATTCTGGTTTTGGGGAAGGGGTACTAGTAAATAAAATATTTGTAATGCAAACAAAAGAAGAAGAGAGTAATACTGTGTTCCTAACATAACATATACAATCTAATTACTGTGACTTCCGTATATGTTAAATACATAATATGTACAGTATTGATACCACAATCGACGTTTAGCCTGCCCCTGTAACAAGTCTGTGGTCCACCGTACGAAGCGAAAGTTCGTTCGGTTTCACCAAAATTGCAATGTCTTAGGGGTGTTTCCCACCGCTACCACTTGGAGGAGTCGACATCAGCGGCACTAAATTTAAATAATATTAACGTCTTGAAAC